>MDKI01023082.1:0-80885 GCA_005239505.1 Nicotiana paniculata | reverse complement strand
GGCGAAACTGGGGACCCCGGGCATTTGGGCTCTAACGCCCCCCTAACGCCAGGGGGGGCCAGGCTTTATGGGGTAAAAGCCCCCCTAACGCCAGGGCGTCTCCTTTTGTGTATTTTCGACGTATTTGCATCCCTTTAGCTCTGTTTCCATCTCCAATTCACCTACACATAAAATAAACTCCATTAAGCACATAACACGTGTATTTTTATCATTAATGCGCATAAAATGTAAGGTATATCACATGTTAAACTATGCAACATAGTCTCGCATCAGCATGCCATTTACCAAGAAATGGAACATGAAGTGTAAGTACAACTTTGCCTTGAAGATTTAATCTACTATGTCTCCTCTTATCTCTCTTCTTATCGGTGTTTTTGTGTTGCAGTTGTGGCCCAAATGCCGGATGTGGTTCCTCAACTCAAGGATCGGGTCGAGGGACTTGTGTTACAAATACCATATTCTGAGCGTGCTTGGATGGAATTATCGAAGGGTCGATGGAAGGACCATAATCATGATAATGTTTCTTTTTAGATTCAATAAGGTTTTGACTTTCTCCTTGTGATATCGAATTATTATCGATTTTGTTTTCTTTTGAAGATATCCCCAAGGATGTTGCTGTGAGGCCTCCATCCGAGGATGAGGATGTGCCTCTCAAGTCCCCTACTCCGAAGCAGGGTGACGAGAAGAAAAGGAAAATGGCCCCGAGCTTTCTGGACTCGAAAAATAAAAAACCAAAGAAGAGGTTGGCGCGTAAAACTAAGGAAAGTACCAGTGTCCTCCTATTGGACTCGATCCGTCGACTGAGGAATGATACCGAAGAAGAAGAAGAAGAAGAAGATAATTTCGAGCTAGTTGCTCAGGTACAGACCGCTTTTCCTCGAGCCGGTGAGGCTGATGAGAAGGCATTGGCTGGGAACTTCGAATCGGAACGGGGTGCGGCTACTTTAGCCCAGGCTAGGGAGGTCGAGAGAGAGACCGAGGCTGAAACAACTCAAGTAAAGGAACGTGCCCCGAAAGATGTCCATGGGACGATCGACCTTTCCGGGTCCCCTCAGTTCTTTGACGCCATGATTCATGAAGCCAATATGCTAGAAGGTCGTTCTTACGAGAGGCCTCAGGCGGCGACTGATATTCATAACTTCTTGAATGGGTTAGAGTCCACTACCTCAGAAGATGTCACTGGGCTTGGTAACTTGTTCGTGCCAAAGAAGTTACCATTATCGAGGGCCAGTGGGTCTTCATAGAGCCCAAAGCTGGTGGATAAGTTTCTGGTCCCGAGCGTTAACCCTGACTGAAGGCGTTCAATAATTTCTCTGTCCCGGAGCATGCCCGGGTTTTCTCTGCCCCTCTGGGGGTTGCTATCTAACTTCTGTGCTTGGTGACTGAAGAGGACCAGGATTTGATGGACGCGGTGGAAGCGCCCTGCCTATTCAATGAAACTCAACAAGCTTTGAATCGAGTAACTTTGAGTGTCCCTTCATTATGTATTTTAAATTTGAAGTCGTAAATAATCATAACACCTTTCCTTATTCTTGCAGGCCTCGGTACTGCACCATGAAACTTTCCTCCGCATCGGGGAGGAGTTAGCCCAACACGAGGCCGAGGTTCAGGAGCTCACTGAGAAGAGGGACACTTATAAGCTTCTGAGTGAGAAACTTTAGGTTTAGTTAGAAGCGTCTCGTAACGAGCATGCCGAGCAATTAAATCGAGTACTTGAAGATAGCGATGAAAAACTAAGCAGTGACTAACCTCCCGATTTTGTAGGTTCGACAAAGGCTTGAACAAATCAGGGAGCTCCAGGCTTAGGTAGACACAATACAAGCTGAGGCCGAGGAGTTCTAGAAAAATATGGATCTCATAACCTCGGAAAAGGAAGCTATCCAAGCACAACTGGCATTGGTCGAGGCCCAGCTTCGAGCTGCAAAAGAGAAAAACTTGGTGCAGGCCAAGAAGATCAAGGATCTCTAGTCTAAGTTAAACTCGGCTATTTATTGTTGAGAGAGTCTGGCCACAGAACTCGAGTCAGCCAAATCAGAGGTGGTTGTGGAAAGGACCAAGGCCGATGCTAAAGTGGCCCAATTCAAGGTTGACATCTAGGCTATTCATGCGCAGGCCAAGAGCATGGTGGATCATGCAAGGTGGAAAGCTCGAAGGGAAGCCCTCGAGGGAGTCCATGCTCAAGGGTTCGACATACTGGCGGAAATCGAGAATGCCAAAGTAGAAGAAGCCAGGGCCCAAAAGCTGGCTTTTCCCCAGAAATATTCCAAGAGCTTAACCAAATCTGAAGGAGGGGAAGATCCCGAGGAGAAGATGCTACCCCCGATGACGACCGGTCCACTTAGGCCTTTAAATGTTTTTATTTTTTGCCTTTTGCATCTTTTTGAGGCCGTTTCGGCCATTTTAAATTTCCATATCGGGCCATCCTGGTGTTTGTAAAAAAATAATATATATGCAAGTATTTCTTAACATTTTAGCTTTCAAATTTTTGCTTTATTACTTGTATTCATAAAGGCCAGAACACCTTAGCATAAAATTATTTAGGTTATATTTGAGAGTTCGAACAAACCTTTCCTTTGCGTTACTTTGTTTTAAGGCGTCGTGGGGGTTCGGTGTTGCCGGAAACTTTTTCCCAAAGTAGGTAGCCGAGATTATAGTTTTTCGAGGGTAGCCTTTAGAACCGGTTATGCAAAGTTTTCTTTTTTGAAGGCCTAGTTTTTGTTACGGGTTTCAAACGTCTCTGAGCCTTGTTAATTTGGTCGTAGCCTTTTAGTTTGGGAGCTGCCTATTGGACAAGTTTTCTAGAGCTATCCGAACTTGCCCAAGATAACTGTCCCCGAGTGGGGTGGTCGTGGTTTTTAAAAACTGGGGAGTTTCGTAATAAGTCTTATGCCCTTGAGGTTCAGTGACTTGGGCTGTTCGAGTTCGTTTTCTGACGCCAAACCCCGAGTAAGAGAGTGGTCGTTCAAACCCTGGTTATAGACTACCCTTTAGCTCGTTACTTTTAGTAGATCGTGGTCGTTCGAACCCCGGTTAAGGGATGTAAAGAGGAAAATTTTAAAACATAAGATGATTGCAAGGAAAGTACTTCTCTTTATTCTGGTGCAAAACAGTCATACATGCGTATATGTTTTATGCCACGGCTCGAGCAATCTATGTGGGCACGGTTTGTTTGACTGTTTGGCCCTTACAATAAATCCTACCTATAGAGACCTTTCTTTTACGAAGTAATTTCCTCGCTAAAGTTGATATCCGAAGGTAATGCATATCCGAGAGTAATACCCCCATATTCGAGGTTGATTGTAAGGGAAACTCGGATACTGTTGAATTGATCTTCGATACGAATTCATAATTGGACTTGATTCTAAATTAGCACGATCCATTGTTGCCTCGTTATAAACCTTTCCAAAAAACTCATTTGGGACAAAATGGGTCTAAAGGAAAAAGAGTGCAACGTGTGCTTTCAGGCCTAAAAACATCGTGCCACTTCTTGTTGATCACCTGCAGGTTTTAGTCCGAAATAAAAAAGGAAACAAAATGGTGTCGTACCTTAGCAGTAATACCATTTTATGTGAGATATATTCCAATTGCTCGGTAGTTTTTCTTCATTCATCATTCCGAGCTTATAGGATCCTTTCCCGGTGTCCTCGAGAATCTGGTATGGTCCTTCCCAGTTCGGACCCAACTTCCCTTCGTTCGGATTCCGGGTGTTAGAGTTGCTGACATTAAGTATCGAAGGTTGGCCCTTCGATTGCAGTACCTCTCGATCCGTTTTTTTTGGGCAGCCAATCGAATAAGGGTGACTTTATACCTTTCATCCAATAGCTTTAAACTCATATTTATGGCGTCATCATTTGATTCCTTTGTTGCATATCGGTATCTGATACTTGGCTCCCCGACTTCGACCAGTATTAGGGCTTCGATGCCATAAACCAATGAGAACGGAGTAGCCCCGGTATTGGACTTCGCAATCGTGCGGTATGCCCAAAGGACTTCGGGTAGGATCTCCTTCCATTTCCCTTTGGCGTCGGTTAACCTCTTCTTAAGGTGGATTATGGTTGTGTTCTTTGATTCGGCTTGCCCGTTCCCTCTAGGTAGATAAGGTGTCGATAAGATTCTTTTAATCTTATGATCTTTGAGAAACTTGGTCACTTTGATGCCGATAAACTATGTCCCGCTGTCACACACAATTTCATATGGCATCCCGAACCGACAAATGATGTGGTCCCAAATGCAGCCGATGACTTTATTCTCCCTAACCATCTCGTTTGCATGTTCTTCAACCCACTTAGAAAAGCAGCCAGTCATAAATAAGATAAATTGAGCCTTACCTGGTGCCCATGGAAGAGGGCCAACAATATCCATTCTCCACTTCATAAATGGACATGGTGAGAATACTGAATGCAGCAATTCCTCGGGTTGGTGAATCATTGGAGCATATCTTTGGCATTTGTCACATTTTCAAACAAATTCTTTCGCATCTTTCTCCACATCGATCTAGTAATAGCCGGCTTTGATTACCTTTTGAACCAATGACTCGGTGCCTGAATGATTTTCGCAAGTGCCCTCGTGAACTTCCCTTAGAACGTACTCGGTATCTCCCAGTCCCAGACATATTGCTAGTGGACCATCAAGCATTTTTCTGAACAAGGTTCCATCTTCGGACAAGGTGAATCGGGCTGCCTTTGTACGCAGGGCCCTCAATTCTTTTGGATCTGAGGGATGTTTCTAGGTATTCAAATACTCTACGTATTTATTTCTCCAATCCCAAGTTAAGCTTGTGGAGTTTATCTCAGCGTGACCTTCTTCTACTACTGACCTCATGAGTTGTACGGCCCTTCAGTTGATCTCGTGGTCCTCGACTGACGACCCTAAGTTTGCAAGGGAATTGGCCTCACTATTTTGATCTTGAGGAACGTGCTGCAAAGTCCATCTTTTAAACCAATGTAACGTCAACTATAACTTATCTAGGTATTGTCACGATCAGGGATGATGGGCCGCGATGGGCACCCGGTACCTTACTCAACTGAGTACCAATGTAACACATCTTTCTCATCGTACCATCATGGGTAAGTGGGACATAAGAGCCGTCATGAGATAACCGGGAATAAACATAAGAGAATACTGGACATGGGATGACCAACATGATATAGAAACTTATACACATGACATATGGGCTTATAAGGCCGACATGAACATTTATATACCCAAGACATAGGCCGACAACTCCATACACGTACGCATGACATCTGTCTACAAGCCTATAAAAGTACATAAATATCATAAAGGTCAGGACAGGGCCCTGCCATTCCAATCAACATATGTCCTAATCCTACTGACCAAATAAGCAACTCCGGAGCAAATGGAGCACACCAACACCTTCCATTGAGCTGATAGCCAACTTGGAGGACTCTCAACCTGTCAATCCGGATCTTCGGGCATGAAATACAGCGTCCCCGGGCAAAAGGGACGTCAATATAAATAACGTATCGAGTATGTAAGGAATGAAAATTAGTAAACAATAGCCATGAAAGAAACATGGAGTAAAAGACTCAACATGTAAGTCTAAATACCTTTGTGAATCATTAATATTTATAATTTTATGCATATGCGTATAAATGTCGTACCATGTATAGGTATATGCGTATATAATATCATCAAGCCTATGAGGGCATCCCATCATATTATCTCAGGCACTGTGGGCAAAATCAAAAACGTATACCAGTTGATCAGGTGGTGGTGCGTATATAACGCTGTAACCTTTTTCTACATCCCATATATATATAATATACATGTATATAACGCCATCTGGTCATGGGTCAAAGTACATGTATACATGAATGAAATGCATAAGAAGTGTGTTAATAAGATTTCTCTGAATGTCATAAGAGATCAATATGCCTTTGATTAATATCATGAAATAAACTATCAACTTACATATTTCCTGAGACCCATGAACAAATGATAGAATAATAGGACACTTGAGGAATCAAGAACATAGGCACTTCTAGTACTTCTATGAATAGAGTCATTTATGAAAGTTGTGCATTTTCTCGTTTCATTTGTATCGTGTAGATCATGCCAAAAGGAAAAAAAGGGATAGCCTTAACATACCTGAGTTGATTCTCTTGACAATCCCTCTAATACACATCAATTGCGACAAAACAAGTAATAACGGATCAAAGTAGGGAAAAATTCGTATGATATTCATGAGAAATATTACACCGTACTCCCTTAGAATCGCAATTCTCATATTGATAAGTAGTCTTGTATGGATTTCGTAGCAAATCACGTTGCTATCACTTGTATGAGTTTGCTGAAGCATTTTACTTTGCTATGAAGATTGGATATGTCTCTCTTTGAATTTTTGAGATCTCTTTTACCTTAGTAGGTGTGGGATCCACTAAGGTGATGAGTTAGACACAAAAATCCTCCAAATACCATCTATCCACTTAACCAAGAGTCATTGTTTGGGGTGGTTCCTTATTGCCATGTTGGAGGTTGTTTTCACCAAATATTTACCCACTAATCTCAAATGAATTGGCTAATTTCCCACTAAAACCAATAATTAAACCCTTACCAACATAATTAAGAATTATCTCAAATTAATTGAAATACTACTTACCTTTAACACACTACATACACCTTAGTTTCATGGACATGCGATACCTTGTATAGCACTAGTCCATAAATACTGAGTATTATAGCTTGGACCGTATTTTTATCCCAAATTGACAATCACCAACGAAACCCATTTTCTTTGACTTGCTTACTTCGCGAATTTACTTATCACTTGTTTAAAATAGCATAATACTTATGACCTCAAAATAATCTTATCCTTGAACTGATGTTGACTATCCTACGACAAATCCAACGTACAATATTACGGGGTGTAACATTGTTGTAATACTATTAGACGTAACATCATTCCCCTCTTTGGAACATTCGTCCTCGAATGTTGACTGATGCACTTATTTGTCTCACAACCGAATAGCTCTTACAAATGGTTTTAATATTGTCCTTTCCATTTAGGAAACTTTTCTGTGAATAAACCCAAAGACCAGGGAATTCCCTCCTTTAGGCCTCTTTCTCACACCACAACTGGTGGTCGGAATTCATAAAATCTCGTAATTGTTGCTACCTTCGGTCATGCAGCCTGTACGACTATTTCCTTGCATGTGTGCCTATGTGACTCTTCTCTCCAGGTTTTAGCCAATATCTAGGCCTCACGTTGTGAACATGTGCATAACTATGACAAGTTTTCCCTTTGGGAACCTATAGGTATACTGAAATTCTTTGCTCGATACTTTGTTGAAACTATGAATATTGATATATCTTATTTCATAGACCCCGTTATCCATCCGTATGACTTTAATGCATCTAGTTGTATGGGATAGTACGTCATAAGTAAATTAATGAAAGCTCATAAATGAGATGTTACATCCCACATTATTGTATGTTAAAGTTTCGTCGTAAGTTAATCGACGTAGACTCGGAATGTGATTATTTGAGATTATAAGTATTACGCTACTTCAAACAAGTGATAAGTAAATTCGTGAAGGTGAGAAGGAAAGCGAATCAAATAATATTAGTTTTGTCGAAGTTTTTCAATTTGGGATAAAATACGGCCTGATCTATAATACCCGGTGTTTATGGACTAGTGCCATACAAGGTACCACATGACCATAATAGTAAGGTGTACAAAGTGTGTTAAAAGTGAGTAGTATTTTAAGTAATCTGAGATAATTTCTAATTATGTGGATAATTGGGTAATTATTGGTTAAGGTGGATTAACAAATTAATTAAAGAATTAAGTGGATGATTATTGGATAAGGACTAACCCCTTAACGTGGCAGCCAAAAAAGTCACAACATGTGACCCTTATATCATTCTTCAAGGTGGCAAATTTGTGAGTTTAGTGGCTTATTAGTCACCATACAAAGTGGAGCCCACAACCCAAAATGTTAAGAGCCTTTCCTATGTTATTATTTGAGATATATAGATTTGCAAAGGAATAGATGCATTCTCAACAATCTCGCATGAAGCCTTATAATGCTACGGCAACAGGATTTTGCGATTCTAAGGGAATACAGTGCAATCTTTCTCAAGAATATCATACGAATTTCCCCTACTTCGATCCACCATTACGTGTTGTCGCAATTGACGTGCGTTAGAGGGATTGTCAAGAGAATCGGCTCATGTATGTTAAGGTTAATCCCTTCCTTCATTTTGGCGTGATCTCGTAACTAGATGTGTTTGATAACGAGGCATAAAGAGAAGTTCATACTCCCGAATTTATATACATTATCCTAGTTACATAAGTTACAATATTTTACCTTATCAGGAATTCATATTCACTTGAGTATTGTCTTCTTCCAGTCAAGAGAGCGGAGGGTCTATATATATACAGTATTACAGTATTTTCCCCACCACCAGGCTATAATCGATGGGCAGTCCCCTATTGGGCAGCCTCTGATCAGATGGTAAGTTATATACCGAGCCTACTATGGTCGAACGCCTACAAGTGAGACCAGCATGGATGAGATATAGAGCATAGTATGGCCGAGCGCCTTTGAGCGAGCCTACTAAAACAAAGCAGTTACTTGTTCCGAGACTTACAGGGCCGGGCATATTGTTTATTTACTATATTGAGAGAGTTGAGTCAGTATCAGTAGGTATGTATATCTCCAGATCATCTTTAACTCTTAGTTACTTTCAGTTATTATATTATCAATTCAGGTTTAGCTTTCAGTTATTTTATTGCCTTGCATACTCGGTACATTATTTGTACTGGCGTCCTCTTTTTGGGGATGTTGCATTCATGCCTGTAGGTATAGCCCATGAGTTTGACGATCCCTCATAGTAGACGAGGTTAGCATTCAGCGAAGGATCGGTAAGACTCCACCTCATTTGGAGTGCAGCCGAGTCTGAGTCATCTAGTCAGAATTTTGCTACAGACTTATGGGTAGGCCGATACCCAGTCCCATTTTGATGTCAAATACTCTTAGAGGCTTTGTAGACAGAGGTTCATTTTGTACAGTATGTCATAGGTCTTAACGACCCATATGTATTCATGTTTTAAGAAAGATGGTTCATCGATACAGTGCTTTCCCACTTATAGTTATATATTACGAGTTGTGGCCATGTTGACCCAGTTCCCAATAATAGTACGATAAGAAAGATATGTGACCTTGGTACTCGGTTGAATAAGGCACTGGGTGCCCATCGCGGACCATCGGTTTGGGTCGTGAAAAAAGTGGTATTAGACCAGTTATGTCCCTGGGTGTCTACAAGCCGTGTCTAGTAGAGTCTTGTTTATGGGTGTGTTGTGCATCACACTTATAAGCAGGAGGCTACAGGGCATTTAAGACTGTCACTCTTTCTTCTTTCTCTAAATCGTGTTATAGAGCTCAGTTGTAAGAATTCAAACTCTTAAACTCTATTTTACTCGTAATAAGACGATACCTACATCCAAAAAATAGTTGGTAAGAGATTACATGTGGTGGTGGAAGAGTTGAGTTAGAGGAACATGATTTTGCATTGTGCTTATGATGATTAAATTTGAGGTCTTCAGCAGCACATGTGTGTACTAAGACGTGTAAGCTTCTTGATAAGGAGCCTTAAGGCAAGAATATCTATCCATCCATATGATAAAAATAAATGAGAGAATCGGAAGATACAAGTTTTAACAAGTAAAAGAAGCAAGATGAAGAAGGGTACGAGGTACCTGGTTAATGAAGATTATCATTATTTACAATTCAAGCAGAGAAATATAAGCATTTTGAGTTACCTTCAATTGTAACAGAGGGATGTACAATTGTCCACACCAATCTCATTTATGACCTATGGAAGCTAACAGAAGGAGTATAAGAGAAGGACGGATATCAGGATCCGGCTGGGATTAGAGTGACCCAAAATGGTGAAGGGATTGTTTGCGTTAGTTGACATTTCCGAAAGATATTGCAAATTTGCTAATAGATCTCCTTGTGAGACACCCAGATGGTGCATTGTAAAATAGTACAGCTAGATATGAGTACTGCAAAGACAGGCGCTGGAAACCTTGAATGGATAAATATTACCTTAGTATGGCTCCCGTCCCTAGTAGAGCGAGAAAGGGGAGCTAAAAGCAAAAGAATGTCTTGTTGAAGTTTTCAGAATAAATTGATAGACATAAATATTAGTAGGGAAATAAGAAGATAGATAATAAAGCATTATGAGTAAGATGTAATACATGCATGACAACGGTAGATCAAGAAAATAATAAATGATGATACCAAGTTTGTCACGCCCCAAAACCAAGGAGCGCGACCGGCGCTCAATCGAGTAAACCCGACTGAGCAAGCCTGCTCGATTTCATTCTACCCAAATTCATCTTTGAATAAAGAGGTGATGTACTTCATTAATCATACTCTGAAAATATTTCATTAACAACTTCCATTTTGTTTCCATTAGGAACTTCAACCATAATTTCCAAAATATTACAATTTAATAGATATGATGAAAAACATGTTTGCCAAATACCAATATTTCTAATTCAATTCACAATATATAATACCACCCACAACTTGTCTACGGAGCATCTAAATACGACTGAAGAGTAATATGGAAAAATCGGCAACAAGGCTCCGGCTATACCTCAAAATACAAAGTACATGAGAAACAAAAGATACAGGACCCCAAAATAAAGTGGGGCTCACCAAGTCAGCTGAAAAGAGTATACCACTATCATTTCTCATTACCGCCTGCGGTGAAACCACCTGTATCAATTAAAGATACAGTGCCCCCAGCAAAAGGCACATTAGTGTCGTCGAATAGCACTAGTATGTCTAGCTAAAAGTTCTCTTTCAAAATACAATTTAAATATAAGAAAAGACAATCACGTAAAAAACAAGTAACAATCAATGATATCGAAAGGCCAAGTTAAAACATATCAATTTTTCAATATACGAAAATTCATATGGTGAAAATGATACTCGGAATCTGAAGAAAATATTATTATTGGATAGAAATTCTTTAATACCGATTCACCACAACTCACAATACTACTGTTCACAATACTATTTTTCACAATATTCACATCATAACCTACTCCACAATACCACCGTAAATTTAGCATGGAGTCCGATCACGACCCGATTGGCTAGGTCGTCTTATTTAAAAACATCAACCACAATCACAATTTCAATCATAATTTCTCGCACAAATACCACAACGTGTGCGACATGGCATCCGATCATGGCCCAATCGGCTAGGCCGTCTCGCCCGAGACATTACCACAATCATAATTTCATTTTCAATTTCCAGCACAATCAACACCACGTGTACGGCATGGCGTCCGATCACGACCCAATCAGATAGGCCATCTAATTTGAGACATAATCCTTTTAATCAATCATCTCACTTCACACATCTCTCCCATATTTAGATACATTGGAACGAGTGGCCTCATTTACTAAGTCGTTCTTGGCACTTGACCGTATTTCACATTTCACACTTTTATTTATTTCCTTTCATGGATCATCATCATAGTTATCAACATATAGAATATTTCAAAAATCATATACCTCAAGCTCATTAGAAATGGAAACTTTAAACACAAAAGGATTCTTCCCAAAGAAAGGGACATACCAACCAGCAATAGAAACACACATCAAAGTCATAAACAAGCCATACACCAATTATTCCTGAATTACTCTTTTCCAATCACGATAATGTACAATTTCAACACTGGAGTATGTAAGAACTTGGATCACATTGGATGTATTTATAAGGCAAAGCATTATCTAAAACCACCACTTATTGGCATAAATTGAGTACAAAAGCCTTTAGGCCATTCTATTTTTGAAGTCATTTATGAACACTAAAGTCGGGGCTCATTTCATAATCTGTTTCATATTTTCTCATTTCATTGGCATCACTCATCACAATTATAACTTAAGTTATTGGCACATTGTTCACACTCTATTTCCCCAGCTCATTTAATTCATTTTCAATCATCTTTATAGATTATCAAAAACAAGACGCACTCAATCAAGACATTTGCTACACATAGGAGCAATTAGGAGCATTAAGCACATCGAATTTTCCTCACCCAATTGGTATACTATTTTTTATTTAAAAAGATACTCACATCCATACCATTTTAATAAGCATACCATACTTTGAACATCTAGCTTTCGATAGAAGGCTCATTCGGGATAATAAAGTTTATACGTTTATATGGATAACTCGGAATGTAGAAATTAGGGATTTCGGGCCGATCATACTTAACCTTACGAAAACATCATAGAATTAAATTCCGAGAGATAAAGTTTAGCCAACATACCTTGTTTGAGCTTTCCTTAAGTTACTACAATGCACCAACACTTCTAGCAATAACAATCCGGAAAGATAGTAAGCTAGTGATTAGCTTCCTTGATTCTTGAGAATTTGTGCAAGATTGGATGATTAAGATGTTAGGTTTCTTCATTCCCTCTCTAAAATTCACTCACATATCTCTATATTCACTAGAAAATAGCCCCAAATAAAGCCCCAAAGCCTATTTATCAAAATGGGGTTGGGTTATGAAAAAAGGAAAATGAAGCCTCCAAAATCGGGTCTGCGGTCATAGAATGGACCGCAGAACGGGTATGTGGGTCATAGAATGGATCGCGAAATTGGTGCCCAGAACTGGGCTTCACTGGACAGGTCTGCGACCATTTTGCAATCGCATAACCACTTCTGCGTTTGCAGAATTGCATTATGCCACCCTTTGGTAATTTGATCATAACTTTATGTAGGAGTGTCCAAATGACGAAAGGTTTGAAGATTTAGAAACTAGACTCAAAGATATTTTATTTAGTAGGGTTTTAATCATATAAAACATTATAAATATAATATATATATATATATATATATATATATGCTCGTCCAAAGTTTGGACTTGTGTGAACTCATTTGAAATTTTAGCCGATTATGTAATTTTTGAACTTGGCTTAGACTTAGGCCTCTTCTTAGACCCCAAATCACTTATAATATGGATTGTACACTTATTAACATATCCAATTGATATCCATCATATTAATAGCACATAAAATATTATAATTAGCCTACCTGGCACCACGAAATCTTAGATTACTTAGCGGAATTTTTTGGGGCCTTACAACAACAATGTTGTATGCACTCCATAAGAAAGTGGCACCTGCCGTGGATAATGAACGAGAAGTAAAAATAAGTGATATTTAAGATAATATGAGTTTTATTGAATTCTAATATGTATTGGCACTAAGATAAGTTAAGTATGGACGCAAAAAGGGGGTACGAAGACCAGGATAAGTAATTGCCTATGTTTTAATAAAAAAAGCTGAGAAGGAACGAAAGGAATTATTCGATCAATGATCCAGAATTAATTATGTTATGAACGCACGTAAGAGATTGGAGCATTATCCATGTGTCATATATGTTGACAATCATATAGTCGTAGAATACTCTACTATAAGTTAAAAGAAAGAATTGAGTCTAGGTCATAGACAAGGGATTGAATTGTTAGATGATGCTATCATGGATATTCCATAGCGTCTATGAAAGGCTAAATTAATAACTAATACCATGATCCGCAGATAGGAAGATAGCTTAAGCCTCCATAAAGGCTGATCAGAAGGAAGAGGAAACTAAAGAGTTACATCAACGAAGTAAATCAGGAGTCTGATTGTTGGACCCAAAAAATTATAGACATCATGATTGAGAACATTGCAGAATCACTTTTATTATTAGAGGTACAAGAAATATTGTACAACAGCCATATTCTATAACGGGCCTACGGAAAAGACAGTTAGAAAAATACCATTCTCATAAGAAGTCAGTATGAAGCTTCCACCAGATTGTGTATGCACTAGAGGTGCAAGTATTATAATAGAGCTTCAAGTTGTGAATGTGAATTTTACATGTGTGAAAACGAGGTCATGAAAAAGATAGAAGATGTGATGCGATATTTTAAGGTAAGTAAGGTAAAGGTGAACAACGTACGAGATACTCAAATGCAGAAGGTTGTGAATAATCCATACTTCGGATAGAAGGCTTGAAGCGTTGGGATTCGGTATCCAGGAATGATAGCGGTGTCATTGGTGGCATACCTCCCAGCTTATAGTTTCTATGTATCAAGAGGTCTAGTTAAAAGAGTAAAGAAGAGTTTGAGACGATGTGATGTCTCTCTTGATGTTCCAAAATAACATAAGGAAAACTGTGGTGCAAGCAAGTTGAAGTAAGATTATGAGTAGTATAAAGGAATAAGTGTAATAAAGCAATAAGATTCTGGGAAGATAGTAGTAAGGATAAGAAAGGGTTAGTGAGAAGGTGACAAGAATGGATAAGTTCTCGGGATTAAGTCAATGAAAATAAGAGAGCTGATGGATTCTCTAGAGCTCGATATAGACTGAATAAACTCAAAGGAATCTAAGACTAGTAGTATTTAAAAGAGATGGAATGCTGTCCTGGTAGTAGAATGAGGGTGTAATTATGATAAATGAAGGACGGCGTTTGGGCCTTCGATTGAGTAATGAATTTGAAGAAAAAAGGGGATTTCATGGATGGCACATGATTAAAATACCCACGTAAGGTGAATCACATTGGGATGATATGAAATACGGTTATAGAAGTATAGTATGGCCTCAGGTGGGTCAGGAAAATCACTTCAAATGTTCCTCGATGCGACGTGAGCCCTAGTGGTAGTATTAGATAAGAGGTCAAGTTATTAGTGGAAATGATGGATCAACATTGAGGTAAATCAACAATGGATGGATAAAAGTTACAAAGTATGACATGAGATTAGGCCATCATTCTTAAGATGAATAGTAATGAGAAAGCATTAATGGACTTAGACTTATACATATAGGATAAGCAACGAGAGTAACCAGGAGTTTGTTAGAAGACCTCAGTAACGGTAAATCAAAGTAAGAGTTTTGGTATAGTATGATCCACCTAGATGCAGTAAAGTCATACAGATGGATAACCAGGTCTAAGAAATAAGATATAGCAATATTCATAAGTTCAACAGAGTACTGAGCGAAGAACTTCAATATACCCCTAGATGCTCAGATGGACATGTTGTCAAGCTCTGTGTATGTTTACAAAGTGAGTCCTAGAAATTGGCTAAAAGCTGAAGAAAAACGGAGAGAAGTGTCACATAGGCGCACTTACAAGGTCAGTGTCGTATAGGCTGCATGATTGAAGGTAACAATAGTTACGAGATTGGAAGGATGCTGACCACAAGTCATGGTGTGAGAAAGAGGACTAAAGGGGGGAATGCCCTGGTCTTTGGATTTATTCACAGAATAGTTGCCTAGATGGCAAGGACTATATTAAAACCATTCGTAAGAGTTATCCGTTTATAAGACAGATAAGTGCTTCAGTCAACATTCAAGGACAAATTTTTCAAACGGGGGAATGATGTTACACCCAATGTTTTCGTACGTGAAACTACGCCATCAATAAATTAATGAAAGCTCGAAAATAAAATGTTACATCCCGCATTGTCGTACGTTAAAGTTTCGTCGTAAGTTAATCGACGTAGACTCGGGAATGTGATTATTTGAGGTTATAAGTACTACGCTAATTCAAACCAGTGATAAGAAAATTCGTCAAGGTGATAAGGTAAGCAAATCGAAGAAAATAAGTTACGTAGAAGTTTGTCAATTTGAGATAAAATACGGCCCGAGCTATAATAACCGGTGTTTATGCACTAATGCCATACTAGGTACCACATGACCATAGTATAAGGTGTAGAAAGTGTGTTAAAAGTGAGTAATATTTCAAGTAATTTGAGATAATTCCTAATAATGTTGATAATTGGGTAATTATTGGTTAATGAATATTAATAAATTAATATAAGAATTAAGTGAATGATTATTGGATAAGGACTAACCCCTTAACGTGGCAGCCAACAAAGTCACAAAATGTGACTCTTAAATCATTCTTCAAGGTGGCAAAATTGTGAGTTTAGTGGCTTATTAGTCACCATACAAAGTGGGACCCACAACCCACAATGTTAAGAGCCTTTCCTATATTATTTTTTGAGATACATGGATTGCAAAGGAATGGATGGATTCTCAACAACCTTGTATGAAGCCTTATAATTCTACGGCAATGGCAATTTGCGATTCTAAGGGAGTACGGTGCAAACTTTCTCAAGAATATCATACGGATTTTTCTCTACTACGATCTGCCATTACGTGTTATCGCAATTGACATGTGTTAGAGGGATTGTCAAGAGAATCCGCTCAGGTATGTTAAGGTTAAGCCCTTCCTTCATTTTGGCATAATCTCATAACTACATATGTTTAATAACGAGGCATAAAGATAATTTTATACTCCTAGTTTCATAAGTTACATTATTTTCCCTTATCGAGACTTCATATTCAATTGAGTATTTTCTTCTTCCAGTCAAGAGAGCAGAGGGTCTATATATATATACAGTATTATAGTTTTTTTCCCCACCACCGAGCTATAATCGATGTCCAGGCCTCTATTGGGCAACCTCATATCAGATGGTAAGTTATATACCGAGCCTACTATGGCCGAGCGCCTATGATGGAGCCCAGCATGGCCAAGATACATAGCCTAGTATGGCCGAGCGCCTAGCCTACTACAGCAGAGCAGTTAGACATTCCGAGCCTTATAGGGCTGGACATCTATTTTATTTACTATATTGAGAGAGTTGAGTGAGTATCAGCAGGTAAGTATTTCTCAAGATCATCTTTGACTCCCAGTTACTTTCAGTTATTATATTATCAGTTCAGTTTCAGTTTTCAGTTATTTTGTTACCTTGCAAACTCGGTACATTATTCGTACTGATGTCCTTTTGTTGAGGACACTGCATTCATGCCTCTAGATATAGTCAATCAGTTTGACGAGCCCTCATAGTAGACGAGGTTAGCATTCAATGAAGGATCCGTAAGGCTCCACCTCTTTCTGAGTGCAGCCGAGTCTGAGTCATCGTGTCATAATTTTGGTACAGATTTATGGGTATGCCGGTACCCTATCCCATATGATGTCAAATACTCTTAGAGGCTTTGTAGACAGAGGTTCATTTTGTATAGTATGTCATAGGTCTTAACGGCCCATATGTATTCAAGTTTTAAGAAAGATGGTTCATTGATACAGTGTTTTTCCACTTATAGTTATACATTACGAGTTGTGTCCATGTTGGCCCAGTTCCCAACAATAGTACAATAAGATGGATATGCCATGTTGGTACTCGGTTGAGTAAGGCACTGGGTGCCCGTCAGGGCCCATCAGTTTGGGTCGTCACATAGGTAGGTCATACTATACCATAACTCTTACTTCGATTTACCGTTACTGAGGTCTGCTACCAAACTCCAGGCTACTCTCGTTGCTTATCCTATATGTATAAGTCTAAGTCCTTTAATGCTTCCTCATTAATGTTAATCTTAAGAATGACAACCTAAATTCATCTCATACTTTGTAACTTTTATCCATTCATTGTTGATTCACCTCAATATTGATCTATAATCTACCACTGATAACTTGACCTTTTATGTAACACTACCGCTAGGGCTCACGTCTCATCGGGGAACATCTAAAATGGTTAAACTGATCCACCTGGGGCAATACCATACTTTCATAACTGTATTAAATAGCATCCAAATGTGATTCACCTTACATGGTATTTTAATCCAATACAATTCATGAAATCCCTTTTTTTTCTTCTTCAAATCATTACTCAATCAAAGGTCAAAATTTCATCCTTTATTTATCACAATTACACCCTCATTCTATTACCAGAGTAGCATTCCATCTCTTCAAAATTCTACTTGTCTTAGACTCCTTTGAGTTCATTCAGGCTATACTGAGCTTTTTATAACTTAGAGAAACCATCAGCTCTTCTTATTTTCATGGGCTTAATCTTGAGGACTTATCCATTTTCGTTACCTT
Source organism: Nicotiana paniculata (assembly GCA_005239505.1). Classification (NCBI taxonomy): domain Eukaryota; kingdom Viridiplantae; phylum Streptophyta; class Magnoliopsida; order Solanales; family Solanaceae; genus Nicotiana; species Nicotiana paniculata. The sequence continues at coordinate 62,960 of MDKI01023082.1, read as the reverse complement.
CTCAATCGCCTTTTCTTATCCTTACTCGTGTCTTCCTAAAACCTTGTCGTTCTACCATACTTAGCTTGCGAACTACACGTATCTATTTATACGACTCGCAACCTTCCTTCATTTTGCTTGCACCATAGATTTTCTTATGTTATTCTGGAACATTAAGTGAGACATTACATCGTCTCTAACTCTTATTTACTCTCTTAAGTAGACCTCTCAATACATAGAAATCATGGGCTTGAAAATATGCAACTGACGACGCTGCTACCACTCCTGGATACTGAATCCATATGCTTCTAGCCTTCTATCTTAAGTATGGACTATTCACAACCTTCTGCATTTGAGTATCTCGTACGTTGTTCACCTTTGCCTTACTTACCTTAAAATCTCGCATCACTTCTTCTATCTCTTTCATGACCTCCCTTCCACCTAGGTATAATTAACATCCAGGACTTAAAGCTCTATTATAATACTTGCACCTCCTATGTATACACAATCCGGCGGGAGCCCCATACTGACTTCTTATAAGGCTGGTACTCTTGTAACTAGCTTTATCGTAGAGTTGTTATAGAATATGGATACTCTACCATCTCTCTTGTATATCTGATATTAAGACTGATACTTCAATGTTCTCAATCATGATTTCTATGATTTTTCTAGATCCAACAATCCGACTCCTGATTTACTTAGTTGATGTAACACTTTAGTTTCCTCTTCTCTCTGATCAGCCTTTATGTAGGCTTAAACTATCTTCTGATTTGCGGCTCATGGTATTAGTTATTACTTTAGCCTGTCATGGACGCTATGGAATATTCATGATAAAATCTTCTAAAAATTCAATCCTTTGTCTATGACTTGGACTCAGTTCTTTCTTTTAACTTATACCGCAGCTGTTTACGGATTTATGCTTGTCAACATATATGTTATATGGATTATCTCCATAATATTAGATGCATTCATAATGTAATTATCTCTGGATCATTGGTCGAATAATTCCTTTTGTTCCTTATCAACTTTCCTTAAATTCAAGAAATTGCTTTTCTTGGTCGTTCTTTCACTTGTTGCATGAATACTAAGCTTATCTTAGTGCCTACACATATTGGTATTACATTCAACCCATATGTTCTTGAATATCACCTTTTGATTCTTTTCTTCTTCCCATTCATTAGCCGCGATAAATGCCACTTTCTTATGGGGCGCATACAATGTTGTTGTGAGATTGTTGTTACAAGACCATTTCCTCTTTAGGCCAATGTTCTTAGGTTGAAGCCTTCTTCCTTATTTCCTCAGCTAGTCTTTCGTCATAGTACTTAGGGAAGAACCTCTGACTCTTGTAAAGCTGTGAGCTTATTACATCGTTTACCCGACAGAATTTTTGATGTTCTTTCTCACTTGTAATTATCCTTACTTACTTACTTCATGCCCTTGTGCTCGTAGGGTTTCTTCTGAACCTAATTCTTATTGTTTGCCAGTGGCACTCTCTTTTATATTCGTAAAACTTATACAACACCTTTTAACTACCCCAACTCCTATCTGAATATTTCTCAAGGATCACGATGTCATATATGCTCGTTGCTCCATTCTCATTTCTATATTCCGCGTAATCCCTCTTGGGTTATTCCCTTTGTCTTAACACATCTAGCACTGGATCCTTATTTATCAATAGCATCTTGGGTAGGAAACCTTACTTCCTTTCCTTGACGGCGTGCTTGCATAATGTTCTGGAATCGTAGCATATTCCCCCTTTAGGGTAGTAACTAAGATTTAGAATGTCACGACCCAAACCAATGGGCCGCAACGGGCACTCGGTACCTTACTCAACCTAGTACTAATGTAACGTATTCTTCCTATTACATCATCATAGGTAAGTGGGATAGAAGGTCCGTATGAGGTAAGAATTATAAAACATGAAAGAACACTAGACATAAAATGGCCCAACCTGATATACTGACTTATACATATGACGTACGGGCCTATAAGACCACAATAATCATTCCTACACTGATCATAGGCCGACAAGTCCATACAATCTTTCATATACATGACATATGTCTACAAGCCTCTAAGATTTCATAAACGTCATTAGGCTTGGACAGGGCCCCGACATACCAGTCAATACATGTCTAAATCATACTAACCAAATAAGCAACTCCGGAACAAATGGAGTGCACCAACATCTTCCACTGAGCTGATAGCCTATTTGGATGACTCTCAACCTGTCTATCGGGACCTGTGGGCATGAAACAGAGTGTCCGCAGGCAAAGGGACGTCAGTACAAATAATGTACCGAGTATGTAAGGAATAAAATTCAGTAAACAATAGACATGAGAGAAATATGGAGTAAAAGACTCAACATGTGTCTTTAAATAGCTTTGTGAATCATTTAATATTATAATATCATCCATATGCATATAAATGTCATACCATGCATGGTTATATGCGTTCATAAAATTATCAAGCCTCTGAGGGCATCCCATCATATCATCTCGGCCACTGCGGGCAAATCATCAACGTATACCAGCTGATCGGGTGGTGGTGCGTATATAACGTCGTAAACTTTCCCATATATATATATATATATATATATATATATATATATATATATGTATGTATGTATATATATATATATGTATGTATGTATGTATGCATATAAGTATATACGTGTATAGAACACCATCTGGTCATGGGTCAATGTAAATGAATGCAATGTGTGAGAAGTACGTCAATAAAATATTTCGGAGTGTCATAAGACCATTATGCCCTTGATTAATATCATGAACTAAACTTTATCAACTTACGTATTTTTTGAGACCCATGAACATACGATAGGATAGTACGACATATGGAGAATCAAGAACATAAGCATCTCTAGCATTTCTATGAATAGGGTCATTTATTGAAGTTGTGCATTTGCTCGTTTCGTTTGTATTGTGTGGATCATGCCAAAAGAAAGAAAGGATAGCCTTAAAATATCTGAGTTGATTCTTAAGAATCCATATAATATTCTTGAGAAAGATTGCACCGTACTCCCTTAGAATCTCAAATCTTACGCTTTATCCTATTATGAAATTTCAAACAGCTAATTGAGCTCCGTCCATTAGAATAGCCTTAATATACAACCTAAATGATCTTCAGCTTAGTATATCCTAAAGATACAACCTAAATGATCTTCATCCATTAGCATAGCCCTAAGATACAACCTAAATCATGTAATGAGATTGTCTCAAAATTGTTGGTTTTGTAAGCCCCATTAGTATGAGCTTTGGCCTAAAGGCCCCTATTTTCCACATATTTTTAATGACTAAGAGTCATTACTTGGGCTACCACGTTAAGGAGGGGTCAAACTTATCAAAAATTTTATAATTAATTAACTAATCTCCCACCAAAAATCATTAATTACCCAATTATCCACATAATTATGAATCATCTCAAATTGCTTAAAATACTACTCACTTTTAACACACTTTATACACCTTAATATTATGATCATGTGGTACCTTGTATGGCACTAGTCCATAAATACCGAGTATTATAGCTCGTACCGTATTTCATCCCAAATTCTCAAATTTCGACGAAACTCATTTTCTTTGATTTGCTTACCCTCTCACCTTCACGAATTTACTTATACCTTGTTTGAAATAGCATAATACTTATAATCCCAAAATATTCTCATTTCCGAGCTTACGTCGATTAACTTACAACAAAAACTTAACGTACAAAAATGTGGGATGTAATATCTTATTTTCGAGCTTTCATCAATTTATTATTGGCGTACTTTCACGTACCAAAAATATGGGGTGTAACATTATTCCCCTCTTTGGAACATTCGTCCTCGAATGTTGACTGATGAACTTATCACTCTCATAACCCATAGCTCTTGCGAATAATTTAGTACTCCTCTTTCCATCTAAGAAATTGTTCTGGGAATGAATCCCAAAGGCCAGGACATTCCCCCATTTAGGCCTCTTTTTCACACCACGGTTCATGGTAGGAATCCTTCCAATCTTGTAATTGTTGCTATCATTTATCATGCAGCCTGTACGACTCGGACTTTGTAAGTGCGCCTATGCGACTCTTCTCTCCATTTTCCTTCAACTTTTAGCCAATCCCTAGGCCTCATTTTGTGAACATATACAGAGCTTAAAAAGATGTCCCTCTGGGCATCTATAAGTACAATGAAGTTCTTCGCTCGATACTTTGTTGAACTTATGATAATTGTTATATCTTATTTCATAGACCCGGTTATCCATTCGTATGACTTTACTGCATCTAAGTAGGTCATACTATACAATAACTCTCACTTTGATTTATCGTTACTGAAGTCTGCTACCAAATTCCAAGTTACTCTTTCGCTGCTTATCATATATGTATAAATCTAAGTCCTTTAATGCTTCTTCATTATTGTTCATCTTAAGAATGACAGCCTACTCTCATCTCATATTTTGTAATTCTTATCCATCTATTGTTGATTCACCTCAATATTGATCAACACTCTACCACTGATAACTTGAAACGTCTAATATAATCAACATGGCTCATGTTGCATCAAGGATCATTTGAAGTGATTTTTCTTGATCCACCTAGGGGCGATACACTGTTATATTTCCATAATCATATTCCATAGCATCCTAATGTGATTTACTTTACGTGGACAATCGAAAGACCACACATCATCCTTCATTTATCACAATTACACCTTAATTCTACTACCAGGGCAGTATTCCATATCTTCTAATGCTACTAGTATTAGAATCCTTTGAGTTCATTCAGGCTATACTCATCTTTCAATAACTTAGAGAAACCATCAGTTCTCTTGTTTCCATGGGCTTAATCCCTAAGACTTATCCATTATCGTTGCCTTCTCACTCGCCCTTTTTTTTATCCTTAATCCTATCTTCCTATAACCTTGTCGATCTACCATACTTTAGCTTGTGATTTACACATATTCATTTATACTACTCGCAACCTTTCTTCAACTTGCTTGCCCCACAGATTTCCTTATGTCATTCTGGAACATCAAGCGAGGGATCACATCGTCTCTAACTCTTCTTTACTCTCTTGACTAGGCCTTTTGATACCTAGAAACCATAGGCTGGAAGATATGCCATTGTCGACGACGCCATCATTCCTGGATACCGAGTCTAAGGCTTTTGGCCTTCTATCTGAAGTATAGACTATTCATACCTTCTGCATTTGAGTATCTCGTACGTTGTTCCCCTTTACCTTACTTACCTTAAAATCTTGCTTCACATCTTCTATCTCTTTCATAATCTCCCTTCCACATAGGTATAATTCATATCCACAACTTGAAGCTCTATTATAACACTCGCACCTCTGGCGCATACACAATCCGGTGGGAGCTTCATACTGACTTCTGGTGAGATTAGTACTCTTCTAAATGGCTTTATAGTAGAGCCATTATAGAATATGGTTGTTGTACTATCTCTCTTATACCTCTGATATTAAGAATGATTCTACTATGTTCTCAATCACGATTCCTATAATTTTCCGAGTCCAATAATCAGACTTCCTGATTTACTTAGTTGATTAAACTCTTTAGTTTCCTCTTCCTTCTAATCAACCTTCATGTAGGCTTACGTTATCTTCTGATCTGCGGCTCCTTGTATTAGTTATTACTTTATCCTTTCATGGGCTCTATGGAATATCCATGATACAATCTTCTAACAGTCCTTTGTCTATGCTATGAGCTCTATTCTTTCTTTTAACTTATACCCGAGTCTTCTACGACTGTATGCATGTCAACATATATGTTACATGAATAATACTCTGAACTCTTAAGTGTGTTCATAACATAACTAACTCTGGATCATTTATCAAATAATTCTTTTCGTTCCTTCTCAAATTTCTTTAAATGCAAGCAATTGCTTTTCCAGGTGGTTCTGCCACTTTTTGCGTGCATACTTATCTTAGTGCCCATACATATTGGAATACCATACAACTCATATCATCTTCAATAACACTTATGATTTTTACTTCCCATCCATTAGCCATGGTAGGTTCCACGTCTTTATGGAGTGCATACAACGTTGTGGTGAGACTGTTGTTATAAGATCATTTCCACTTTAGGTCACTGAGCATAGGTTGAAGCTTCCTCCTTACTTCCTCAACTAGTCTTTCATTGTAGTACTTAGAGAGGACCCTCTGACTCTTGTAATGTTGTGAGCTTGTTATACTGTATACCCGAAGAATTTTTCGACGTTCTTACTCGCCTATAAATATCCGTAGTTACATACCTCTGTGCACTTGTGCTCGTGCAATTGCTTCTGAACTAAAGTTTTGACTATCTTCCCAGTGTCATTCTCATTTATTTCCATAATACTCATACGATACCTTTAACTACCCCAACTCCTATCTGAATATTTCTCAAGGGTTCCAATGTCATATCTGCGAGACTGAATTTCTCATGTTTGGGTTCACTATGTTTATCTTGCATGATCTGCTGATTTGTCGATAACCTCTTGACTAGCCATGACTAGGCTCTTCCTAAATCAACTACTAATTACTCGTTGGCCATTCTCATATCAATATCCTGCGAAATCTTTCTTGGATTATTTCCTTTGTCTAACTTACCTCTCATACTGGCTCCTTATTTATAAATAACATTCTGGGCAGCAAACCCTTACTTCCTTTTCTTGAAGCGGTGCTTGCATAATATTCTTGAATCGTAGCATATTTGTAGGATTTGATAAGTGCAATCTAATTCCTTTTTTTATTTTTTTCGCATTCTTTCATTACCATTCCATAGTTACTAGAACCACGTAATTATGACTTAATGCCACACCACTCCATATTCCCCCCTTTTAGGGGAGTACTAAGATTTAGAGCTACAATGGTTTACCTATGGATGTTTTACTTCTTCATTTTTTTGGCGTCTTTTCACATCATCCATGACCCTTACTCGCCTTGCGGTAATCCTTCTATACCAAGGAGATAACAAAATTCCTTACTCACGAGGGTGACACTTAATATAACTGGCACATATAGTCTCTTAAGATAAACTTTTCTCCCATTGATTGCTTTAGGGAAGTGTCTTCCTGAATGACCATTCTATGAATTTCTCATGAATCTTCTTCTCTTCTAAATTCTATTATCGCCTAATCAAAATCTGAAATTTTCCTGATATCGACCATTATCAAATCATTCAGTCCCTTATTCATGTTTAATTTATCATGTTCACTAACCCATATTGATTTCTATTACTCTAGGGTCTACCTTTTCCTTTTGGTAGTCGCGTTAGAATCACAAACTTATTTCTCAAAATTAGGATATGACTTAATGGCCTATACTCTTTTGTCTCAAGGCCTGTCACCTCTCGTCTCTTCCTTCCCTTGACTATAGACTCTGTAATATTGTCATTTTTTTGATTTACCGTTGTCATCCATGTATCACATCTTACTCATAATGTTTCATAACTCTCTTCTTATTTCCCTACTAATATCTTTGTCTATCACTTTATTTTGAAAATTCCAACAAGACATTCGTTTGCTTTTAGCTCCCCTTGGTCCATCGCCTGGCTCTTTGGGTTGCCTAACATTCTCTCTATACTAGGAACGGGAGCCACGCTAAGGTAATATTAGCCCTTCAAGGCTTGCAGTGCCTATCTTTGTATCACTCATATCCAGTTGTACTATTTTAAAGTGCACCATCTGGGTGTCTCACTAGGAGATCTATTAGCACATTTGCAATATCTTTCGGAAATGTCAACTAACGCAAACAATCCATCCACCATTTTGGGTCGCTCTAACCCCAGTCGGATCCTGGTATCCATCATTCTCTTAAACTATATCTTTTTAGCTCCCATAGGGCATAACTGAAACGGGTGTGACCAATTGTATATACCTCTGTTATTATTGAATGTAACTCAAAATGACTATATTTTTCTGTCTGAGTTGAAAATACCGATAATCTTCATTAACGGGGCACCTCGTACCCTTCTCATCTTGCTCCTTTTACTCGTTGAATCTCGTATCTACCTTCTGAATCTCTCATTGCTTTTCACCATATGGGTGGATAGATATTCTTTCCTTAGGGATCCCTATTAAGAATCTTACACATCTTAGTACACACATGATCTGTTGAATACCTCATATTTATCCATCATAAGCATGATGCAATAATCGAGTTCCTATGACTCAACTCTACCACAACTATATCTCTTACCAACCGACCTTCTTGATGTAGGCATCGTCGTATTATGAATAAGATAGAGTTTAGGAAATTGAGTTCTTATAACTGAGCTCTACCACACGATCTAGAGTAAGAAGAAAGAGTGACAGTCATAAATGGCCTGTATCATCTTGCTTATAAGTGTGGTGCACAACACACCCATAAACAAGACTCTACTAGACACGAATTGGAGATTCCCTAGGACATAACTGCTCTGATACCACTTATGTCACGACCCAGACCGGTGGGCCGCAACGGACACCCGGTACCTTACTTTATCGAGTACCTGCGTAACGTATCTTTTGTATCATACTATCATAGTTAAATGAGCCAGAGAGGCTGTGGTGAGATAAGTAGAATAAGACATGGGGAATACTCGACATTGGACGACCCAACATGTAATCCAAACTTATACATATGATGTACGGGCCTATAAGGCTAGCATGATTCTTTATATACTCAAAACATAGGCTGACAAGTCCATACAAGTATCTGTATACATGACATTTGTCTACAAACCTCTAAGAATACATAATATCATAAAGGTCGGGACAGGGCCCCGATATACCAGTCAATACATGTCTAAATCATACTAACCAAATAAGCAACTCCAGAGCAAATGGAGCGCACCAACATCTTCCGTTGAGCTGAAAGACTACTTGGAGGACTCTCAACATGTTTATCGGTACATGCGGGCATGAAACGCTGCGTCCCCAGGACAAAAATATCAGTACAAATAATGTACCGAGTATGTAAGGAATGAAATTCAACAAACAATAGACATGAGAGAAACATGGAGTAAAAGACTCAACATGTATATCTGAATAGCTCTTTGAATTATTTAATATTATAATGTCATGCATATGCATATAAATGTCATACTATGCATGGGTATATGCGTTCATAACATCATCAAGCCTCTGAAGGCATTCCATCATATCATCTCGTCCACTGCGGGAAATCATCAACGTATACTAGCTGATCAAGTGGTGGTGCGTATATAACGTCGTAACCTTTTCCCATATCCCATATCATACATACAAACATATATATATATATATATATATATATATATATATATATATATATATATATATATATATATATATATATATATATATATATATATATATATATATATATATATATAACGCCATCTGTCCAGAGGTCAATGTAAATGAATGCAATGCATGAGAAGTACGTCAATAAAACCTTTCGGAGTGTCATAAGACCATTATGCCCTTAATTAATATCATGAAGTAAACTTTATCAACTTACGTATTTTCTGAGACCCATGAACAGGCGATAGGATAATATGACACGTGGGGAATCAAGAACATAAGCAACAATAGTATTTGTATGAATAGAGTCATTTATGAAAGTTGTGCATTTGCTCGTTTCGTTTGTATTGTATGGATCATGCCAAAATAAAGAAGGGATAGCTAACATAACTGAGCCGATTCTCTTGACAATCACTCTAATACACCACAATAATGATAAAATACGTAACAACTGATTGAAGTAGAAAAAAATCCGTATGATATTCTTGAAAAAGATTGCACCGTACTTCCTTAGAATCTCAAATCTTACGCTTTATCGTATTATAAATTTTCAAACAAACAAATTGAGCTCCATCCGTTAGCATAGCGTTAATATACAACCTAAATGATTTTCATTAGCATGGCCTTAAAATACAACATAAATGATCTTCATCCGTTAGCATAGCCTTAAGATACAACCTAAATGACGTAATGAGATTGTCTCAAAATTGTTGGTTTTTTGGGCCCCATTAGGATGACAAAGCTTTGGCCTAAAAGCCCCTATTTGCCACCTATTTTTAATGATTAAGAGTCATTACTTTGGCTGCCACATTAAGGAAGGGTCAAACTTATCCTAAATTTTATAATTCATTAACTAATCCCCCACCAAAAATTATTAATTACCTAATTATTTACATAATTAAGAATTATCTAAAATTACTTAAAATACTACTCACTTTTAACAGACTTTATTCACCTTATTATTATGATCATGTGGTACCTTGTATGGCACTAGTTCATAAATACCGGGTATTATAGCTCGGACCGTATTTCATCACAAACTGTCAAATTTTGACGAAACTCATTTTATTCAATTTGCTTAACCTCTAACCTTCATGAATTTATTTATCCCTTATTTGAAATAGCATAATACGTATAATCTAAAAATAATCTAATTCCCGAGCTTACGTGGATTAACTTACAACGAAACTTTAAATGTACAAAGATACGGGATGTAACATCTCATTTTCGAGCTCTCATCAATTTATTTATGGTGTGCTTTCACGTACAAAAAATATGGGGTGTAACAAAGAGCTACCACGTTCTACCTATAGGTATTTTACCTCTTCATCTTTTGCGTCTTTTCACATCATCGATGACCCTTACTCGCTATGTGGTAATCCTTCTGTACCAAGGATAAAGAAATTCCTTACTTACGTGGGTGACACCTAGTGTAACTGGTATACATAGTCCCTTAAGCTTAACTTTGCTAACATTGCTTGCTTTAGAGAAGCGTCTTGCTGAATGACCTTTAAAGGTTATTCTTCTGTCATTCATTCTATTATCGCGGGGATGCATACTCTGAAATTCTCATGATGCCAACTATACTAATTTCTATTGCTTTGGGGTCTAACTTTTCCTTCTGGTAATCGCGTTGGAATCACGAACTTATTTCTCGAAATGAGGATATGACTTTATGACCTATACCCTTTTGTTGTCTCAAGGCCTGTCACCTCTTGTTTTTTTCTTTACTTGACTATAGACTCTGTAATGCTGTCATTTTCTTTATCTACCGTTGTCATCCATGTATCACATCATACTCATAATGCTTCATTAACTCTCTTCTTACTTCCCTGCTAACCTTTATGTCTACCACTTTATTCTGAAAACTCCAACAAGACATTCTTTTGCGTTTAGCTCCCCTTGATCCATCCATTGGCTCTTCGGGTTCCTAACATTCTCTCTCTACTAGAAACGGGAGCCATACTAAGGTAATATTTATCCCTTCGAGGCCTCCAGTGCCTATCTTTGTAATAATTTTTAATATTCTAGTATTCATATCTAGTTGTACTATTTTAGAGTGCACCATTTGGGTGTCTCACAAGGAGACCTATTAGCAAATTTGCAATATCCTTTGGAAATGTCCACTAACACAAACAATCCATCCACCATTTTGGGTTACTCTAACCCCAACTGGGTCTTGATAACCCGTTCTTCTTTTAAACTACATCTGTTAGCTCTCATAGGGCATAACCGAGACGGGTGTGGCCAATTGTACATACCTCTGTTAGTGTTGAAGGAAACTCAAAATGCTCATATTTTTCTGCCTGAATTGTAAATACTGATAATCTTCATTAACTGGGTGCCTCGTACCCTTCTTCACCTGGCTTCTTTTACTTGTTGAAACGTGTATCTACCTTCTGAATCTCTCATTTCTTTTCACCATATGGGTGGAAAGATATTCTTACCTTAAGGCTCCTTATCAAGAAGCTTACACATATTAGCACACAGATCTGCTGAAGACCTCACATTTACTCATCATAAGCATGATGCAAAATTGAGTTCCTCTAACTCAACTCTTCCACAGTTATATCTCTTACCAACTGTCTTTCTGGATGTAGGTATCATTGTATTACGAATAGAATAAAATTTAGGTGTTTGAATTCTTACAAGTGAGCTCTACCACACGATCTAGAGTAAAAATAAAGAGTGACAGTCCTAAATTCCCTATAGCCTTCGGCTTATAAGTGTGGTGCAATACACACCCATAAACAAGACTCTACTAGACACGGCTTGTAGACTTCCTAGGTCAGAACTACTCTGATACAACATTTTTACGACCCAGGCTGAAGGGACGTGATGGGCACTCGGTGCCTTACTCAACCGAGTACCAACGTAACACATCTTTCTCATCGTACCATCATTGGTAAGTGGGCTAGAAGGGCTATCAAGAGATAACCGGGATCAAACATAAGAGAATACTGGACATGGGATTACCCAACAAGATATAGAAACTTATACACATGACATACAGGCCTATAAGGCCGATATTATCATTTATATACCCAAAACATAGGCCGACAAGGCCATACACATATACATGACATCAGTATACAAGCCTCTAAGAGTACATAAATATCATTAAGGTCGGGACAGGGCCCCTCCATACAAATCAACACATGTCCTAATCGTACTGATCAAATAAGCAACTCCGGAGCAAATTGAGCGCACCAACACCTTCCATTGAGCTAATAGCCTACTTGGAGGACTCTCAACCTGTCTATCGGGACCTGCGGGCATAAAATGCAACATCTCCAGGCAAAAGGGACGTCAGTACAAATAATGTACCAAGTATGTAAGGAATGAAAATCAATAAACAATAGGCATGAGAGAAACATGGAGTAAAGTACTCAACATGTAAGTCTGAATACCTCTGTGAATCATTAATATTTATAATGACATGAATATGCATATAAATGTCATACTATGAATAGGTATATGCGTACATAATATCATCAAGCCTTTGAGGGCATCCTTTCGTATCATCTCTGCTATTGTGGGCAAAATCATCAACGTATACCAGCTGATCAGGTGGTGGTGTATATATAACCCCGTAACCTTTTCCCATATCCCATGTACATATAATATACGTGTATATAACGCCACCTGGTTAGGGTTCAATGTACATATATACATGAATGAAATGCATAAGAACTACCTTAATAAGCTTTCTCCAAATGTCATAAGATCAATATGCCTTTAATTAGTATCATGAAATGAACTTTACCAACTTACGTATTTTATGAGACCCAGGAACAAATGATAGAATAATAGGACACATGGGGAATCAAGAACATAGGCACTTCTAGTACTTCTATGAATAGAGTCATTTATGAAAATTGTGTATTTGCTCGTTTCGTTTGTATCGTAAGGAGCATGCCAAAAGGAAAGAAGGGATAGCCTTAACATACCTGGGACGATTCTCTTCACAATCCCTATAATACACATCAATTGCGACAAAACATGTAACTGCGGACCGAAGTAGGGAAAAAGCCGTATGATATTCATGAGAAAGATTGTACTGTACTCCCTTAGACTCGCAATTCTCACGTTGATAAGTAGTCTTGTATGGATTTTGTAGCAAATCATGTTGCTATCACTTGTATGAGTTTGCTGAAGCATTTTACTTTGCTATGAAGATCAGATATGTCTCTCTTTGAATTTTTGAGATGTCTTTTAACTTAGTGTGTATGGGCGCACTAAGGTGATGAGTCAGCCACAAAAATCCTCCAATTCCACCTATTCACTTAACCAAGAGTCATTGTTTGGGTTGGTTCCTTGTTGCCACATTGGGGGTTGTTTTTACCAAAGATATACCCACTAATCTCTAATTAATTGGCTAATTTCCCAATAAAATCAATACTTAATCCCTTACCAACATAATTAAGAATTATCTCAAATTACTTAAAATACCACTTACGTTTAACCCACTTTATACACCTTACTATCATGGTCATGTGGTACATTGTATGGCACTAGTCCATAAATACCGGGTATTATAGCTCGGACCGTATTTTTATCCCAAATTGACAATCACCAACGAAACTCATTTTCTTTGAATTTCTTACCCTCTCACCTTCAGAAATTTACTTATCACTTGTTTGAAATAGCATAATACTTATAACCTCAAAATAATCTTGTCCTTGAATTGATGTCGACTATCCTACAACAAATCCAATGTACAATACTACGGGGTATAACATTGTTGTAATATTATGAGGTGTAACATGTACCTTTGCATTCGCTCTTCTCTGTCTTTGAACATTCCGTTAACCTCATTCACCACAAGGCAGGAGCCACACTTAGCTTACATCACCTCCTCCCCCAAGCTTTTGGCTAGTTCGAGACCTGGAATGATGGTCTCATATTCGGCCTCGTTGTTAGTCAATTTCAAAGTTCTAATGGATTGTCTAATTATGTTTCCTGTGTGTGGTTTCAATATGATTCCAAGTCTCGACCCCTTTGCGTTTGATGCACCATCCGTAAAGAGGTTCCATATTCCCGAGGACGTTCCTGAGCTTACCAACAACTCTCTCTCGACCTCGGGTATTAGGGCCAGCGTGAAGTCGGCCACGAAATCTACCAATATTTTAGATTTAATGGTTGTTTGGGGTCGATATTCAATATCATACCCACTGATTTCTACGGCTCATTTGACCAATCATCCCGAGAGTTCGAGTTTGTGCATTATATTTTGCAATGGGTAAGTTGTCACATCACATATAGGGTGGCATTGAAAGTACGATTTCAGTTTCCTAGAGGAGCTTAGCAACGCGAGCCCCAATTTTTCTAGGTGGGGATATCTATTTGCAGCCTCAGCCAAGGTCCGGCTAACATAATAAATCGGAAATTGTGTACCTTGTTCTTCCCGAACTAGGAATCCACTTACTGTTATCTTCGGTACTGCCAAATATAGGTACAATTATTTGTCTGCCCTCGGGGTGTGAAGTAGTGGCGGGCTCGATAAGCATCTCTTAAGTTCTTCCAAGGCCCATTGGAATTTCGGAGTCCATGTGAAGTTATTTTTCTTCTTGAACAACAAGAAAAATTGATGACTCTTATCAGAGAACCTTTAGATGAATCGCCCCAAGGCGGCTATGCGCCCGGTTAGCCTTTGCACGACTTTCACATTTTCCACTATCGTGATATCCTTGATAGCTTTGATCTTGTTGGGGTTAATATCAATTCTTCAGTTGGATACCATGAATTTGAGAAATTTACCTGACACAACTCCGAATGCGCATTTCTCCGGATTCAGCTTCATGTTGTACTTCCTTAATAGAGTGAAGGTTTTAGGCAAATGCTTTAAATGGTCCTCTTCTCGCAGGGACTTAACTAACATATATAAACTTCCATATATTTCCCTATTTGTTCTTCGAACAACCGGTTTACTAGGAGTTGGTAAGTGGCACCAGTATTTTTAATCCAAATGGCATTACGTTATAGCAGTATGTGCCATACTTAGTGATGAATGAAGTTTTTTCCTGATCATTTGGGTTCATTTGTATTTGGTTGTACCCAGAATAGGCATCAAGAAAATTGAGGATCTCTTGGCCGGCCGTAGTATCATCAGGCGATCGATGTTAGGCAAAGAAAAAGAGTCATTGGGGCATGCCATATTTAAATCATTGTAATCCACACACATTCTTAGTTTGTTCCCTTTTTTAGGGACAACTACTATGTTTGCTAGCCATTCTAGGCATTTGACTTCCCGGATGGACCCTATTTTAAGGAGTTTAGTTACCTCTTCTTTGATGAAGGCATGCTTGATCTCGGACTGGGGTCTCCTTTTTGTTTTCCTCCGCATATGAAATTTTGGGTCCATCAGTTTATGAGTGGTGATCTCAGGTGGGATTCTTGTCATGTCGATATGGGACCAAGCAAAACAATCCATGTTAGCTATAAGAAATTGAATGAGTTTTTTCCTAAGCTCATGAGTTAACCTCATTCCTAGGTATACCTTT
Source organism: Nicotiana paniculata (assembly GCA_005239505.1). Classification (NCBI taxonomy): domain Eukaryota; kingdom Viridiplantae; phylum Streptophyta; class Magnoliopsida; order Solanales; family Solanaceae; genus Nicotiana; species Nicotiana paniculata. The sequence goes on along the minus strand of MDKI01023082.1, from coordinate 47,218 downwards.
CAATCGGGTAGATGTTCGATCATTATGACCTGCTCCAGCTCTTTGACCATGATTTGGATGCGTCGGAATCATCGGGGACTATGAAGGATCGAGGAACCCCATAGACATCGTCTTCGTCAGTTCCCTGCTTATCCAGTTGGGTCGAGGCTGGCGTTAGTGATTTCTATTTCGCTTCCTGTTTTGCTTTTGAATCTGACTCCTTTGTCAATGAAAAGTGTTGATATTGGAATCACTTCATTGACGGCAAACTGCTCCTCGTAGATCGTTTTAATCCCCTCTGGTGTTGGGAATTTTATCACCGGTGAAGGGTCGAGGGCACAACCCTCATGTTGCGGATCCACGGTCTCCCGAACAGGACGTTATATCTCATGTCCCCTTCGATCACATAAAACTTGGTCTCCTGGATGGTTCCGGTTGCGTTCAATGGTAACTTTATTTCTCCCTTAGTAGTTTCACAAGCCATGTTAAATCCGTTTAGCACTCCGGCCACGGGCACGAGTTGGTCCTGTAGGCTGAGTTGTTCTACGACCCTTGATCAAATGATGTTGGACGAACTACCTGGATCAATTAACACACATTTAACTTGAGTTTTATTCATGAGTACAGATATTTCCAGTGCATCATTATGGGGCCGCATGATTCCTTCTGCATCCTTGTTGTTTAAAGATAAGGATCCTTCTGGTATATAGTCCCGAGTGCATTTCTCCCTTATGATTGACACCTTGGTACGTTTTAACATCAGGCTTTGGGGAACATTGACCCCTCTAATGATCATATGAATGACATGTTGAGGTTCTTCTTGCTCATTTTATTTATTAGGATCCTTTTTTTTAAAATGATTCTTGGCTCGGTCACTCGAAAACTCCCAAAGGTACCTTTCATTGAATAGCCGGGCCACTTATTCCCTCAACTATCGACAATACTCTGTTCTGTGGCCATGGGTGACATGATATTTGCACATTTAGTTGGTCTATTCGATATCTTTGATGCGTCCGATGGCCAATATGATGGCGGCTGCGTTAACATTAAAGTTGTATTCTAATAATCGTGGTACTTCTTCAGGTCTGATAGGCCTGCCGAAGCCGTTCTTGATCATGAGCCCTCGAGAGCTCTGGCCTCGATCACTCATCCTTTCATTTTGTATAGGATTTCGCCTAGATCCACTGCTCTTACGATCTCCATTATACAGCCAGTATCGATCCCTGTTCAATATCGGTTCTCGATCAATGTCCCTCTTGATTCTATCCACGAGCCTAATAAGGTAAACGGACCCTGAAAGAGCCCCAAGTTGGTCGTCTTCGGTCTTGATCTTTGATTGATACCGATTGTGCACATCGGCCCAAGTAATAGTTGGGTATTCCATCAAATTGTTCTTCAACTGCTGCGAAGCCACTTAGCTTCAAATATTAAGTCCTTGGGTGAAAGCTTGAACAGCCCAATCATCAGCGACTAGTGGCAGATCCATTCGTTCCATTTGAATCGAGACATGAATTCTCTGAGAATTTTTTTATCCTTCTGCCTTACCTTGAAAGGCCCGACTTCCTAGTTTCGACCTTGATGGAACCAGCATGTGCCTTTACAAAAGAATATGCAAGCATAGCAAATGAATCAATAGAACTAGGTGCTAAATTGTGGTACCATATCATAGCTCCCTTTGACAGGGTCTCCCCGAATGTTTTAGCAAGATAGATACGATATCCTCTAGATCATTCCCTTTGATAGCACATGTGTAAGAGGTGACATGCTCGTTTGGGTCAATCGTTCCATTGTATTAAGGAATCTCGGGCATGCCGAACTTTTTGGGAATCGGTTTGGGAGTCGCGCTCGGGGGGAAAGGTTTTTTCATGAACTTCTTGGAATCTAGACCCTTCAATATTGGCATTGCCCCCGGGATTTGATTGACCATGGAGTTGTAAGTTTCCAACTTTTTGTCATTTGCCTCGATCTTCTTTTCCCCTGACTCAACTCATTTTGTTAGTTCTTTTAGCATCTTCATGATTGAAAGATCGGACCCCGATTCCTTCTCGTTTGATTTCCTTGAAACTGATTCGGCCATGTGGACAACTTCCTACCACGGCTCGGTCTCGATCCTGTTCTGTGGGTGATTCTAGTTTTGGTGCTGGGCTATCGCTGCTTGTTGAGCCTAAAACATTTCGAAGATCACCCGCAGGGTGATCCCACCCTCTTCGCCGCCATATGTGCTTTGTGCGGTTGATCGAACATCCATACGGACGCTGCTCTCGAGATTGACGGCCAAATTTATGTTGATGGCTACATGTGAGTTGACGTCGATTGGATCTACAGCCGGAACTCCATCGAGGCCAACTGGAGGTACGCCGTTCCCTGTTGCTATGTTATCATTTTCGTTGTGATGACTGAAATCATTGTCCATGTGCAGGGATGCTGACTGAGAGTTCAACATTTTGATCCTGGAATCAAATATACTCCAAAGAAAAAGTGTAAAGTAGTGTGTGTTATGAAAGTTTTTACTAGTTAATCACTATTATCCTTATCCCCACGGTTGGTGCCAAGCTGTTTACCCTAGAAATTGGATAACAATTGAATTTATACGTGGTTTTAAGGATGCGTGATATAACTTGATACAAATTAAGAAAGCAGATTAATATTGAAATCAACGAGGAAAGAATAAATGCAAACCACACAAATTGAACAGCCTTGGCCCTCGAGTTTGATCACCCTTTAACCAAGAAATTCCTCAACTGATGTATGAACAGAATAACAAGATGATAAAATCTAGAAATGACATTATATTGCTTTGTGTCGTGTATCGTAATGTGTGTTACAAATGATGAGACCCCCTTTATATAGTAGGGGAGTCCTACTCTTAATACAATTCTGTATAAGGTAAAAAAATCTCATGATTTGCTGATTAATCGGCATATCCTTGATACGTGCCGAGGTTTCCGCCTTGATCTACAACCGACCACGGATATTTTGGCCTTATGTTATTCGGCTCGGCAGATTTCTCTCAATCTCGTCTGATCTTTTGCTCGGTCCCTGAGGTCACGAACTTAACGATATAACTTCGCACCTCGGTTCAATATAATTTTAGGTCGAAATTTAACTTATCATATTCCAGTCTCGATTAATCACACAAGAGGCGGACTTGATCTTGACCGTATATAATTACATTACACGACAAATTAAACAGTATTTTACATTCATTTTAATGAAATTTATAGACGATATTGTCTATTTCAAAGTTCTCCGCATGAACAAAAGGATATGTGGATTTACACTTGAAATGTACTCTAAGAAAAGAAGGTCCAGCACATGGTAGAGTAGAAAGTAATTTGCAATAATATTGGATGGTTAACTTGAGATTGATGTTTGTACTCTTACTCTTTAGTAACTTCTTTCACCCTCTTTAATTTGCCTCATTTTAACGCTTTTATACAATATTGTGATTTCATTACTAGCAGGGAGACAAAGCCGAAACGTACGTAACATTTTGTGGTTCTTAATTAGCTCACTCTACATTTGCTTATATGCATGCTACCCTCGTCGCTTTCTTGAAGTTTAATCGAGTCTACAGCTTTAATTAACCTTAAGTCCTTAACTCAATACTACCAACACAGAGTAAAAAAATAAAACGAAAAACGAGGGTGTTATTTAAACTTCTATTGTATTAGGCACGTGGATTATCTTAAACCTCAGCTTAGAGCGAATATATTTGTGTTACAGTGTGTTGGATTGTCTTAAAGTAAGAAATTCTTGAATTGCTTACAAGCATTTTAGGTCGTAAGAACTATTATTAGCAACCCATATTTGACATTAATTTGAGAGGGGGAGGCAAAATTGGAATTGGATAGAGATTCTTCTTAACATATTCTTTTCATGAATTATGTAATTAGACGGATCTGGAAAAATATGTTTCACAATAAGAGCTTAATCGCTTTTATCAAAAAAGAAAATGAAGAGTTTATTCGCTCTATCAGACTCGTGTTTAAATTGGCATGTGAACTTTTTATTGGGCAACTGCGGATTTGAGAAAATGACAACTTGATTAAAGAAAACAAGTAAATAATTTTAACACCATTAAGTGCCAAACCTTGATCAAGGTCACTGTGGTCGAGAAAAATGCATAAAAGATTTAAAGCTGTTTTTTTCTTATATGTTACCAATAAGGAAGGACAGAAAATACTTCCAGACAGCACTTAAAGTCACTGTAAATTCAAACTTAAAACATTACTACCTAAATTTTAGTTTCTCGAAAATTAAATTGTCCCCGCAGGATATATATTATAATAACAAAAGACAAATAAAAAGAAGTCTATTTCGAGTTATTAGAGTTGAATAATTATTCTGATAGGATACATGCACATGATATATGCATTCTTGTTATGTTTGGATAATCTAACAAATTTAATAATAAGAATAGATAAGAAATTTGATACACATTCCCAAGTATGTGAGAATAACAAGTCTCAAGCTGAAGATGTGAATCAACTCTTCAGAAGTCAAAGAAATAATAAGGGGAAATATGGACACCAATTCCCCCTGTGACCGTACCAGTCAACTTCCCAACAATTGTAAAGTCACTGCCTACACATGCAACAATGCAAAACAGTGCAGCTGTCAACTTCATTGGGAATGCTCCTATACCAAACTTGCTTTCATCATTCAAGTGATGTCACCAATGTTATATTAACATTAAACCAAAGGCAAAACATCACTTGAACATTGAAGAATCTATCAAGCATCCTCAAAAGTCTGTGCATCAATCTAGCAATCGATTCTCAAGTGCTTCAAGAACAAAGAACAACATAACAAGGACCAGTTCCCTGCATTGAGTCATTACATGCCCTTAGTTGTGTTGAACTTTGTTCAAGTTCTTTACTTGTAATTCCTACTTAGCTTAGTTAGAAGCAATTGTGTTGGAAACTTTTGTTAAATCATAAACTCTGTGTTTGTGTTTTGGCCAGAGGTAGTCGAGTTGTAATTCTTTGTAATAGATTTATTAATATAGTTGTTACAAGTTAGTGAGGGATTATCAGGTTGATTCCTAGGCTACAATAGGTTGTTATCTAAAGTTTGCTCAGTAGTGAAGTTGAAATCCTACAATGGTAGATTTCCACGTAAAATTTCATTGTAAATTTACGTACTATTGTGTGTGTGCGTTCTATAGAAACTAATAGAGAACTTGATTCTCTATATAGTTTGGTGAACCCCTAGTTTCTATCACGTGGTACCAGAGCAGGTTCTTTCTATCAGGCTAACATCTAGAAAGGTTTCCCATGGCTGCTCCACCAAACTTTGAAGAAGGTCAATCTACCTACAGACCACCAAGATTCAACGGCCAATACTATGGATGGTGGACGACAATTATGCATAATTTTGTCATGGCGAAAGATTCAGAGCTTTGGAATGTTATTTGTGATGGTGACCCAGCAGTAACAGTTCCCAAACAAGAGAAGACTTCAATAATGTTGATCGCAAGGCCATAGAGAAGAACTTTCGAGCAAAAAAGTTATCGTCTTTGGTATTGGTCCAGATGAATACAACAGACTTTCAGATTTCCAATCTGCTAAGGAGATCTAGGAAGCTCTCCAAACAACTCATGAAGGGACAACCCATGTTAAGCAATCAAAGATTGACATACTTACCACAAAGTACGAGCTTTGCAAGATGAAAGACGATGAGTCCATCCAGGACATGCATACTCGGTTCACCTCCATCATCAATGAGCTCCATTCTCTGGGAGAAATCATTCCAAGGAACAAACTTGTCAGAAAAATACTTAGTGTTTTACCCAGTTCCTGGGAAAGCAAAGTAAATGTTATCAAGAAAGCAAAGGATCTACAGAAGCTGACCATTGATGAACTCATTAGGAATCTGAAAACCTACGAAATGAAGAAGAAGAAGGATAATGAGACAAGAGAGCCCAAGAGGGAGAAGAACCCGGTCCTCAAGACAGACAACAATGAATCAAGTGGTGAGGATGCTGATATGGCTTAATTGACCTTGATTTCAGAAAATCGTTCGCAAAAATGGCAGTATTCCAAAGCGGGGAAGCTCTAGAAAGTCAAGGGGCTCTGACTTATGTAATAAGTGTGGAAAGTTAGGGAATTTCATTAAATATTGGCCTCTCCTCAAACAAGATCAGTACAAACACAACTCAGAAAAAGAAGCTAAGAAGAACCAGGTTCCTGACAAATGATTCAAAAGAAAAGATGATGTTGACAACGATGTGAAACAAGATCTTGTTGCATGGGGAGACTCCTCCAGCGAATCTGGTGAAGATGATGACAAAGGTGACAACTCCATGATGGCAGTAGAAAGTGAAGCAACTGAATATGACTCTATCTTTGCCTTGATGGCACAATTTGATGAGGATGATATGATGACAATGAGGTAAACTTTCTAGATGTTCAAAGAAATCTGAAGTCTTACTCTCCAAAAAAACTTATGTCCTTGGAAAATGTTTTAATTGATATTTTCCACAGTCTTATAAATGATAAAAATGCTTTAACTGTGGAACTAGGAGAAGTAGAACATGAGAGAGATTATCTAGTAGTTGTTGTGGTAGATTTAAAAGAAACTATGGAGAGTTTGAAAAAGTAAAAAGATGCCCTGACTGAAATAATTGTAAAGATAGAACATGAGTGAGATGACCTAATGGCTGTTGTGGTTGATCTAAAAGAGACTATCGATAATCTTGAAGAAGATAAAGAAGCCTTAACTGAAAAAGTAGCTAACATAGAGCATGAGAGAGATGACCTACTAGTGGTAGAGTAGACCTAAAGGAAACAATTGATGAGCAAAAAGGAGAAGGCATTCATGAGATAACTTGAAAAGTAAAGGAAGTTCCAAGTGAGGAACATCTTAGGATTGAAGACGAGTTAAAATCAGTGAAATCTAGTCTATGTTATGAGCTTGAGAAAAACAAGCAACTTCAGGAGGATCTAGGTAGGGTTAAGAGTGATCTAGAAAAATCACTTAAGTGGACCTGGTCTTCTGATGCTATCATTGCCTTGTATAAAAACAATGGGGGAAACAGTCAAGGAATAGGATTCCAAAGGGGAAAGACTCCTTACAACCTCCATAGCAAGTATATTATTGTACCTGATAACGGGCTGCACTAATTGTGGTAACATTGGGCACTTTAAGGAAACCCGTAAGGCCAGATTTCAGTCTCAACAGAAAACAAAGTTTTTTGCTAAAAAAAAAGGGTAACCTCTGCTAAAGAACCTGGTCCCTTATATGAAATATGTGTGATGCAAGCTTGGACAAAAAGCTCCTAGATCCTTTCCTCATTACAAGGGACCCAAACTTATTTGGATTCCTAAGTCTAACCCTTGATTTCCTTGAGCAGGGAGCAGCGAAAAGGAGAAGCCAACAATGGTACATGGATAATGGCTGCTCAAAGCACATGACTGGAAGCACAAATGATTTCCTTTCATTCAAAGCCCTGGAAAAAAGGAGTGTATCCTTTAGAAAAGGCAAAAAGGGATACATTCTGGGTGTTAAAAGGATTGGGAAGTCTCTTTCTCACTAAATTGAAAATATGTACTACGTGAATGGGTTGAAGTACATATTTCTAAGTGTCTCCCAAATCTATGACAAGGGAAACAAGGTGGAATTTGGGTCAAAAATATGCACGGTCACAAATCTTGTGACTGGTGAAGTGGTTTTGGTGGCCAAAAGATACAAAAACATCTATGTTGCTGACTTTGAATCTCTGCAAAATGGAGACCTCAGTTGTCGGAGTGCTATAGATGATGATACTGAACTAATGGCACCGAATATTGGGTCATGCAAGCTTTATGTTCTGAACAAATTGGTTAAGAAAGACCTGGTTCGTGGCCAGCGCAACTCAAGCTTCAAGAATCACAAGGTGTGTGATGCATGTGTAAAAGTAAAGCAATCCAGATCTTCTTTCAAGCCCAAAAATGAAGTCAATACCTCAAGGACACTTGATCTCTTTCATATGGATCTATGTGGATCTATGAGAGTGTCAAGTAGAGGAGGAAAGAAGTACATATTTGTTATTGTGGATGACTATTCCAGATTCACCTGGACTCTGTTTCTTATATCTAAGGATGAAACATTTGAAGTATTTATTGCATTTGTAAAAACGATCCAACTGAAGATGAGCCATAATGTAATAAGTATCAAGTCAGATCATGGCACAAAGTTTGACAATGCCAAATTCAATGAATTTTGTGCTGAAAATGGCATCACTCATAATTTTTCAACTCCAAGAACACCTCAACAAAATGATGTTGGGGATAAGAAAATTAGGACTCTTGAAGACATAGAAATAACAATGTTGATTGATAGTGGCATTGTAAAAAAACTTCTAGGGAGAAGCTATCAACACTGCATGCTACTTGGTGAACATGTGCATGATCAGGTCCCTTCTGAACAAAACTCCATATGAACTGCTGACTAGGAGGAAGCCCAAGCTGACACATCTAAGGACATTTGGCTGCAAATGTTTTGTCCTCAATAATGGCAAGGAAGCACTTGGAAAGTTCGATGCCAGAAGTGATAAAGGAATATTTCTGGGCTATTCGTCACAAAGAAAAGCTTACAAAGTATATAACAAAAGAACTCAATGTGTTGAGGAAAGTATACATGTGATCTTTGATGAATCTCACCACTCATTAGGGAATCATTCACATGATAAGATTGAACAAGAGGGAGAACAGTCAATTGTTCCTGGTCAATTCATTGACATGGAAAATAGAAAAGCTGACATGATGAGTCACGTCAAGGAATCAAATGATGACGGTGCAGTTATTATTCCAACTGATGGGGAGGAACCCAGTCCCTCAATTACAACAAATTGAAGCTGAAAACAGAGTTCCTGATGCGGTTCAAGGGACCTCACATGCAGAGAGAGAATCACAATCAGAAATACCTCGATCATTCCACAACAAGGTTCAAGTATCTAACTGGAAACACAAAATCTCACATCCTCTTGAAAATGTGATCACTCTTCTTGATTCAGGAATTCAAATCAGATCAAAGTCAAGAAAAGCGCTTGCCTTCTCAGATTTTTTCTCTCAAATTGAGCCTAATAATATCGAGGAAGCATTAAAATATGTTGATTGGATTACAACTATGCAAGAAGAACTCCATCAATTTGAGAGGAACAGTTACAACACCTGATTCCACGACCTGCGAATAGAACTGTTATAAGAACCAGGTGGTTATTCAGAAACAAACTTGATGAGTTTGGAAACACAACCAGAAATAACGCAAGGCTGGTAGTTCAAGGTTACAATCAGGAAGAATGGATTGACTATGATGAAACATTTTCTCCAGTTGCTCAAATGGAGGCAATCAGAATCCTCATTGTCTTCGCGTCTCATATGGAATTCAAATTGTTCCAAATTGATGTCAAAAGTGCATTTCTGAATGGCTTTTTAAACGAAGAAGTCTTTGTCGAGCAACCTCCTGGATTTGAGAATCATGAACACCCTAGGCATGTTTTTAAACTTGACAAGACATTATATGAGTGAAAAGTAGGCTCCTCGTGCTTGATATGAAAGGTTGTCCAAATTTCTTCTAGAAAATGGCTTTACACGAGGAAAAATTGACAAAACCTTATTTATGAAGAAACAAGGGAGGAACCTGCTCATTGTGCAAGTCTATGTTGATGACAACATCTTCGAAGCAACAAATGATTCATTGTGTGAGGAATTTGCAATACTCATGAGAAGTGAGTTTGAGAGGAGTATGATGAGAGAATTAACTTCTTCTTGGGACTGCAAGTTAAGCAAACTACTAAGGGGACAATGATAAGTCAGCAGAAGTACATCAAGGAGCTCCTGAAGAGATTTGATATGGAAGGATCAAAGATCATTGATACTCTTATTGCCACTGCTACTCGTGTGGACATGGATGAACATGGTTCTCCAGTGAATGAAACTATGCATAGAGGTATCATAGGATCACTTATGTAGCTCACAGCAAGCAGAGATATTGTTTTCAGTGTGGGACTCTGTGCCAGGTTTTAGTCTATCCCAAGGAATCTTATCTGAAGGCTGCCAAAAGAATCCTGAGGTATCTCAAAGGCATACAAGACATGGTTCTCTACTATCTCTCAGGATATAACTTTGATTTAATTAGATATGTTGATGTTGATTATGTTGGATATTTGGTAGATAGGAAAAACACTTCTGTTATGGCACATTTTCTAGGATCATGTATGATCTCATGGGGTACAAGAAAGCAAAACTCAGTGGCTCTTTCAACTGTTGAAACTGAATATGTGGCAAATGCCTCATGCTGTGCTCAATTGATCAAGCATCAGCTGAAAGATTTTTGTGTATTCTCTGACTGTGTGCCCTTACTATGTGACAACACGAGTGCTCTTAACATGGTCAAGAATCCAGTTCAACATAAGAGAACAAAGCGACACCACTTCCTTGGAGATAACGTTGAAAAAGGGCTCATTTGCATGAAATTTTGCAGCACAAAAGATCAAATTGCATACATCATTACCGAAGCACTGAGCAGATAGCACTTTGAAAGGAATCGCTTGGCACTAGGGCTGATAAAATTAAGCTGAGGACCTGGTCCCTTAATGCTTGGCTATGATTGAGCAGGTAAAGTGGCTAAAAAGTGTTTTCTGGCTAAGTCTAACCCATCTTTATACCATTGCAGGTAGACATGCATGACGATTTCAGAGCACACGAGTAGCCAATGATATCTTATTTCAGTCAAAAGGATGAAGTTCACATCTTACAAAATTTGCCAGGTAACCTAGTTCCTTTGACGCAGGTTAGTAGTTTCTATGTGCTCTCATCCACATATTTTAATGGCTAGAATGGTGCCACTCATTAAAATGTCAGTCTTCTATTTTCTCTCTCCTTTGGAATTCAAGCGTCCTACCCATTATTGTCACGACCCAAACCGATAGGCTGCGACGGGCACCCGGTGCACTTACTCAACCTAGTACCATCGTAACGTATATTTCTCATTACATTAACATGGGAAAATGGGCCAGAAGAGCCGTATGAGGTAACAAGAATAAAACATGAGAGAACACTTGATATAAAACGACCCAACCTGATATACTAACTTATACATATGACGTACGGGCCTATAAGGCCAAAATAATCACTCGTACACTGAACATAGGCCGACAAAGCCATACAATATTTCATATACATGACATATATGTACAAGCCTCTAAGACTACATAAACGTCATAATTCTGGGGTAGGTCCCCGCCATACCAATAAATACATGTGTAAATCATACTAACCAAATAAGCAACTCCGGAGCAAATGGAGTGCACACATCTTCCGCTGAGCTGATAGCCTACTTGGAAGAAGCTCAACCTGTCAATCGGGACCTGTAGGCATGAAATGCAGCGTCCCCAGGCAAAAGAGATGCTAGTACAAATAATGTGCCGAGTATGTAAGGAATAAATTTCAGTAAATAATAGACATTAGAGAAACATGGAGTAAAAGACTCGACATGTAAGCCTGAATAGACCTGTGAATCATTTAACACTTATAATGTCATGCATATGCGTATAAAATGTCATAACATGCATAGGTATATTCGTTCATAAATTCATCAATCCTCTGAGGGCATCCCATCATATCATCTCGGTCATTGTGGGAAAATCATCAACGTATACCAGCTGAGCAGGTGGTGGTATGCATATAACACTGTAACTTTTTCCCATATCCCATATACATACATACATATATATATACATACATATATATATATATATATATATACGCTTATATAATACCATCTGGTCATGGGTCAATGTAAATGAATGCAATGCATGAGAAATACGTCAATAAAATCTTTCGGAGTGTCATAAGTCCATTATGCCTTTGATTAATATCATGAAATAAACTTTATCAACTTACACATTCTGAGACCCATGAACAGATGATAGAATAATATGTCACATGGGGAATCAAGAACTTAGGAACCTCTAGTATTTCTATGAATAGATTCATTTATGGAAGTTGTGCATTTACTCGTTTTGTTTGTATCGTATGGATCATGCCAAAAGAAAGAAGGTATAGCCTTAACATACCTGAGCAGATTCTCTTGGAAATCCCTCTAACATACGTCAATTTTGATAAAATACGTAACGGCGGATCGAAGTAGGGAAGAATCCTTATGATATTCTTGAGAAAGATAGTATCGTACTCCCTTATAATCGCAAATCTCACGCTTTATCACATTATGAAGTTCAAACGAAATGTTTTGAGGCTCTATCATTAGGAAGCTTAGCATACATGGCTGGTCCAATTCTAAATATGCCATAACTTCTCTTATTTTCTAAATAAAGAGACCAAGCAAGTAACTTCTCTTACATTACCAAATAAATAGACCAAGCATGTAATTATCCAAAAAGACCTTTACGTGTAATCAAGTCACTGATGTGTCATGACTCATCATGTACTTTTGTGCCACCTTGGCCTAGTTTAGTACCATGTGTCATCCCACACAAAAAAAATCTTTATCCACTTAATCCAATTTAATACCATAATTATCTCCACCATTAATCAATTATCCACATAATTAAGAATTATCTCAAATTACTTATAATACTACTCACTTATAACACACTATATACATCTTGCTATCATGATCATGTGGTTCCTTGTATGGCATTAGACTATAAATACGGAGTATTATGGCTTGGACCATATTTTATCCCAAATTGCCAAACTTCGACGAGACTCCTTTTCTTTGGTTCACTTACCCTCTCACCTTCATGAATTTACTTATCACTTGTTTGAAATAGCATAATACTTATAATCCCAAAATAATATCATTCCCGAACTTTAATCAATTTATTTATGGCATACTTTCACGTACGAAAGTATGGGGTGTAACATCATTCCCCTCTTTGAAACATTTATCCTCGAATGTTGGCTGATGCATTTATCATTTTCATAACTTATGTTTTTCGAATACATTAGTACTCTCCTTTCTATCTAGGAAACTGTTCTGTGAATAATTTCCAAAGGATAGGGCATTCCCCCATTTAGGCCTCTTTCTTACACCACGACTTGTGGTCGAAATCCTTTCAATATCGTTACTGTTTCCACCTTCTATCATGCAGCATGTACGACTCTAACCTTGTAAATGTTCCTATGCAACTCTTCTCTCTTTTTTCCTCCAGCTTTTAGCCAATATCTAGGACTCACTTTGTAAACATATACAGAGCTTGATAAGATATCCCCTTGGGCATCTATAGGTATACTGAAGTTCCTCTCTCGGTACTTTGTTGAACTTACGAATATTGCTATATCTTATTTCATAGACCCGGTTATCCATCCGTATGACTTTACTGCATCTAAGTAGGTCATACTATACCACAACTCTTACCTTGATTTATCGTTACTGAGGTCTTCGGCCAAACTCTAGGTTACTTTTGTTGCTTATCCAATATGTATAAACTATGTCCCTTAATGCTTCCACATTAGTGTTCATCTTAAGAATGAAGCCCTAATCTCATTTCATACTTTATAACTTTTATCCATCCATTGTTGGTTCACCTCTATATTGATCTATAATATTCCACTGATAACTTAACCTTTTATGTAACACTGCCGCTAGGGTTCACGTCTCATCGGGGAACATCTAAAATGATTAGATTGATCCACCTGGGGCGATACCAGGCTTTCATAACCGTATCTCATAGCATCCTAATGTGATTCACCTTACGTGGGTATTTTAATCTTGTGAAATTCATGAAATCCCTTTCTTTTCTTCTTCAGATCATTACTCAATCGAAGGCCCAAATGTCATCCTTTATCTATCACAATTACACCCTCATTCTACTACAAGGGCAGCATTCCCTTTCTTCTAAAAACTATTAGTCTTATACGCCTTTGAGTTCATTCAGGCTATAGTGAGCTTTGTATAACTTAGAGAAACCATCTTCTCTTCTTGTTTTCATGGGCTTAATCCTGAGGACTTATCCATTTTCGTCACCTTCTCACTCGCCCTTTCTTATCCTTACTCCTGTCTTCTAGAACCTTGTCGCTTCACCATACAATAGCTTGCGACCTACACATATCTATTTATATTACTCGCAACTTTTCAACTTTCTTGCATCATAGATTTCCTTATGTCATTCTGGAATATCAAGCGAGACATCATATCGTCTCTAACTCTTGTTTACTCTCTTAATCTGGCTTCTCGATGCCTAGACCATAGGCTGGAAGATATGCTACTGAAGATGCCGCTATTATTCCTGGATACTGAATCCTCGCGCTTCTAGCCTTTTATCCGATGTATGGACTATTCACAACTTTTTGCATTTGAGTATTTCGTATGTTTTTCTTCTTTACTAAATCTTGCATCGTATCTTATAGTTCTTTCATGACCTCCCTTCCATATAGGTTTAATTCACGTCCATAACTTGAAGCTCTATTATCATGCTTGCACCTCTAGTGCATACACAATCCGGTGAGAGATTCATACTGACTTCTTATGAGGCTGGTACTTTTTTAACTGGCTTTATTGTAGGACCGTTATAGAATATGGTTATTGTACTTTCTCTCTTGTACCTCTGATATTAAGAGTGATCCTACAAAGTTCTCAATCACGATTTCTATAATTTTCTGGGTCTAATAATCAGACTCCTGATTTACTTGGTTGATGTAACTCTTTAGTTTCCTCTTCCTTCTGATCAGCCTTTATGTAGGCTTAAGCTATCTTCCGATCTGCAGCTCCTAGTATTAGTTACTAATTTATCCTTTCATGGGCGTTTGGAATATCCATGATACAATCTTCTAACAACTCAATCATTTGAATATGCCCTGGGCTCAATTCTTTCTTTTAACTTATACCGGAGTCTTCTATATCTGTATGATTGTCAACATATATGTTGCATGTATAAAGCTCCGGACTCTTAAGTGCGTTCATAACATACTCTAGGTCACTAATCGAATAATTCTTTTTCGCTCCTTCTCAGCTTTTTTTAAGATGTAAGAAATTACTTTTCCTGGTCTTTCTGCCCCCTTGTTGTGTGCATACTTAGCTTACCTTAGTGCCCACACACATTGGAATTCCATACAACTCATATGATCTTGAATATCACTTCTGATTTTACTTCCCAGCCATGGTAGGTGCCATTTTCTTATGGAGTGCATATAATGTTGTTGGGAGACTGTTGTTATAAGACCATTTCCTCCTTAGGTTATTGAGCTTGGGTTAAAGTCTTCTTCCTTACTTCCTCAGCTAGTCTTTCATTGTAGTATGTAGGGAAGGTCCTCTGACTCATGTAAAGTTGTGAGCTTATTACATTGTATATTCGACGGACCTTTTGATGTCCTTCCTTGCCTATAATTCTCTGTAGTTACTTACTTCCACGCCCTTGTGCTTATGGGGTTGCTTCTGAACTGATATTTTGATTGTGTTCCCAATGACACTCTCTTTTATTCCCGTTACATTCATAAGGTACCTTTAACTACCCCAACTCCTATCTAAATATATCTCAAAGGTCACGATGTCATATTTGCAAGACTGAATTTCCCATGCAAGGGTCCACTCTATTTATCATGCACGATCTATTGATTTGTTTGTATCCCCTTATCTAGCCATAACTAGGATCTTCTTGTATCGACTACTAACTACTTGTTGGCCCATTCTCATATCAATATTCCACGTAATCTTTCTTGGGTTATTTTCCTTTGTCTTAACTTACCTCTCTCACTAACTCCTTATTTTATCAATAGGATCTCGGGAAGGAACCCTTACTTCCTCTCCTTGATGTCGTATTTGCATAATATTCTAAAATAGTAGCATATCTGTAGGCTTTGAATAAGTGCAATCTCATCCCTTTTTTATTTTATCGCATTCTCCCTTTACCATTCCATGGTTACTAGAACCACTTAATTCTAACTTAATGCCACATTACTCCATACCCCCCCCCCTAGGGAAGTACTAAGATTTAACACTACGACGATCTACCTATAGATGTTTTACCTTTTCATCTTTGGCGTCTTCTCACGTCATCGATGACCCTTACTCGCCTTGTAGTAATTCTTCTGTACCATGGTTAACAAAATTCCTTACTCCTGAGGGTGACACTTAGTATAACTGGCACATACAATCTCCTATGCTTAACTTTGCTCACATTGCTTGCTTTAGGGAAGCGTCTTCCTGAATGACAATTCTCTGAATTTCTCGTGAATCTTCTTATGTTGTCCATTCTATTTCGTTGGAACGAAATCTGAAATTCTCATGATGTCGACCATTATCAAATCACCCAATCCCTAATTCATGTTTATTTTTTTATCTTGTTCACCAGCCCATACTGATTTCTATTATTCTGGCTCTAACTTTTCCTTCGGGTGATCACGTTAAAGTCACGAACTTATTTCTCAAAATAAGGATATGGCTTTATGACCTATATTCTTTTGTTGCCTCAAGGCCTGTCACCTCTCGCGTTTTCCTTCCCTTTTCTATAGACTCTGTAATCCTGTCATTTTTTTTATCTACCGTTGTCATCCATGTATCACATCTTACTCATAATGCTTCATTAACTCTCTTCTTATTTCCCTACTAACATTTATGTCTATCACTTTATTCTGAAAACTTTAACAAGACATTCTTTTACTTTTAGCTCCACTTGCTCCATCCACTGGCTCTTCGGGTTGCCTAACATTTCTCTACTAGAGACGGGAGCCACACTAAGATAATACTCATATCTAGCTGTACTATTTTAGAGTGCACCATCATGGTGTCTCACAAGGAGATCTATTAGCACATTTGCAATATCCTTCAAAAAAGTCAACTAACGCAAACAACCCATCAACCATTTTGGGTCACTCTAACTCCAGTCGGATCCTGATATTCGTACTTCTCTTATACTACTTCTGTTAGCTCTCATAGGGCATAACTGAGATTTGTGTCGTCGATTGTACATACATTTGTTCCTGTGGAAGGCAACTCAAAATGCTTATATCTCTCTTCCTGAATGGTAAATAATGATAATCTTCATTAACTGGGTACCTTGTACCCTTCTTCACCTTGCTTCTTTTAATTGTTGAAAACTTGTATATACCTTCTGAATCTCTCATTTCTTTTCACCATATGAGTGGATAGATATTCTTGCCTTAAGTCTCCTTATCAAGAAGCTTACATGTCTTAGAACACACATGATCTGCTGAAGACCTCACATTTACTCATCATAAGCATTATGATAAATCGAGTTCCTCTGACACAACTCTACCATAGCCACGTTCAACCTCTTACCAGTTGTCTTCCTAGATGTAGGCATCGTCGTATTATGAATAAGATAGACTTTAGGAAATTGAGTTCTTACAACTGAGCTCTACCACACGATCTAGAGTAAAAAGAAAGAGTGACAGCCCTAAATGCCCTGTAGCCTCCTGCTTATAAGTGTGGTACACCACACACCCATAAACAAGACTCTACAAGACACGGCTTGTAGACTCCCTAGGACAGAACTGCTCTGATACCACTTTTGTCACGACCCAAACCTATGGGCCGCGACGGGCACTCAGTTCCCTTAATCAACCGAGTACCGTCATAATGTCTCGTTCTCATTACATCAACATGGGTAAATGGGCCAGAAGGGTCGTATGAGGTAACAAGAATAAAACATGAGAGAACAATTGACATAAAATGAGCCAAATTGATATAACTGACTTATACGTATGGCGTACGGGCCTATATGGCAAAAATAATCACTCGTATACTGAACATAGGCCGACAAGGCCATAAAATCTTTCATATACATGACATATGTCTACAAGCCTCTAAGGGTACATGATGCGAGACTAAATTGCATAGTTTAACATGTGATATACCTTACATTTGAGGTTCATTAATGATAAAAATACACTTGTTATGTGCTTAATGGAGTTTATTTCATGTGTAGGTGAATTGAAGATGGAAAAGGAGCTAAAGGGATGCAAATACGTCGAAAAATACGCGAAAGGAGACACCCGGGCAATAGCCGGGCGACAGAGCCCTACAGCCTGACACTACCTGGCGTTAGCCAGGCCTTAGGGCTGAAACTCCAGCCCTACCCTGGTGTTAGACAGGAGTTAGGGCTGAAACGCTAGCCCTAGCCTGGCGTTAGCCAGGCCTTAGGGTCCAAATGCCCGGGGTTCCCAGTTCGGCCAAATCTGAGTTTTGACGAGTTTAAGTGTTTCCCGGTTGAAATAGAAGTCTCTTACACGGTTAGGGTTCGACCTAAATGTATAAATAGACTCCTAAAACACAACTACAAGGAGTTTCGTGGAGATTCGAAGAGATTAGTGGAGATTCGAACGACAAGACATCAATTTGTACAGATTTTCTTCATTACTTTGTAGTATAATTATGCAAGTTATTTTGGGTTTTATTCTTATGAACTTGTTTAGCTAACTTCTTTAATCTAGGGTTTTGGTAGAACCCGTTGAGGTATAAACTTATTGTGTTATTAATCTAGTTCTGATTGGTTGATTAATCTCTATTTGTTCAACTACGTTCTTGTTGTAGTTAATTGAATGGCCATCAATTAGCTGTGCCTATTTATTATGTATCTACTTGAGAGAGAGTGCATATTTAGGTAGTTGTTTGAACAACGTTACTCCAGGAGTATAGGCGAAAGTCATAACCGAGGGTTTAGAGGTTGGATTAGAGATAACGATACCTCGGGTGCAATCTAAAGTGAACTGTAATGCAATCTAGCTAGCGTAACTTGAGAGAGTGCGTCTAGTAAATTATCATAATTACTTGAGAGAGATTTATGGTAGATAGAGTGTTCATGATTGATAAAGACAACTAATCAAGCTATATAAAGTATCCGAGAAGTAAATTCACCGACGGGGGAAACCATAACCTTAGATCTTTATTACAATTGTTTACACCTTAGCGTAGTTAATCTTTAGTTTTAATCTTTAGTGTTAGTAATTTAAATAACATCAAGTGACAGTTGAGTATTCTAACAGCTTGCTTGATACGTAAATTCCCTGTGGGATCGACTCTGGGCATAATACCCCGGATTATATTTGCAACGCCCGATTAGTCTTTTATTAGACATAGTTGAGCGTGATCAAATTTTGGCGTCGTTGTCGAGGAATTAACGGTATTATCAAGTGTAGCTGTAATTGTACATATTATTAGGTTTCAAGTTGAATTTTGTTTTTAGTATTTGATTCTTATTTTCTTTATTTTTCGTTTTATTTGTAAACATGGCATCATGGAATTATGAGAGCTTAGATGTTGGTAATTCTACTTTTGATCCTCATTATGCATATTATGGTGGAAACCACCCAGAGCAAAATTATCAAAATATTCCCGAGAGCGAGTTATGTGAACTAACTCAATCTTATGTGTGGAATGAGTGTGATATGTGTGGTGGTCAAGATGGTCACTTTCAGGGTTGTGCTTATATTTCTTATCTTCCCCCAATCCCTTACTTTGATGGTTCTTCTTTTTCTTGTGAAGTTAATACAAACAAAGAACTCACTGATGATGACTGGAAAAGGCTCGAGGATATGATGAAGTGCATTCTGAAACAACAAGAGGAGTTACAACTGCGGGTACAAAGGCAAGATGAAACTATTCGCAAGTTGGAGGCTCAAACGAGTCAACTAGTTGAAGCTTTTAACGCTCAATATGCCAATATTATGGATAGTAGCCAGGAGCAGTGTATATCAGAGATGAAAATTGAGGTTCCAATTGAGGTGTCCAAAGTAGAAACCCAACACACTAACCAACTAGAATTTGAGGATGCCGATATTGAAGTAGTACTAGAGTCAATCAGGGACATTGAGGATACAAATTTAATCGACTCTAGTGTGATTGTTGTTGAGGATGTTGAAAGTCCTGCAGTTCATGTGTTTGAGCACATTGGTCCTCACTCCAAACATTTTTCCACATTGTGTTTGGATGATGATATGGAAATAGAGTCATCTGAGCCAATTGAGGAGTCAAGGAAGGAGGAACAAGATACTTACATTCTGAATTTTTTCTTGCCAGAAAGACAGGACTACATACCTCATCTAAAAGCCAAGAAGTGTAAAATAATACAATGGTTTCTTGGGTCAATTATATTTGTTCCTCCACCCTTGGAGCATAACCGAAAACTTGATGCCAAATTGGGGGCTCAATTCATAAGTTCGCAATGGAGGCAGAAAGTGATTCACGTCGTGCCGCGACGTTAAATCAAGCGCTTGTTGGGAGGCAACCCAGCTTTATTGCTTTATATTATTTTATTTTATTTTATTTTACTTTTGTTTTAGTGTATTTTTCTAATTGTAATATTTTGTAGTGTCAATTTTTTTTAGGAGGATGGAATGCAAGCCACTAGAAGGACGCAACAGCAAAGTAGATGGTTAGAACTAAATGTGAGGTACCCGCATGAAGGACAAGGCCTGGGAGAAGTCTGAGTACCCCATGATATGCTAGTGCTTCGGCCTTTGGCCTACCAGGGAGTTTCTTTTTACCCTCTTGTATGCATAGGTGCGCATTGGGGACAATGCACAATTTTAAGTGTGGGGTGAGGAGATTGTCTGGTGACTTTCTATGCTATTTTAGTTGTGTTAGATTAATGGACTCTTCCTGACGATGGATCTCCTAGACAGTTTTCTTGAGGGAAGTAAGTCTAGAGAAAATACCAAAAAGATTTTTTGTTTTAAGTAGTGTAGTAACTCCCCCTTGGTTTTTCTTTGGACCACGGTTCTTTTCCAAGGGTTTTTAATTGAACCGGGTGTAGGTAGTTTTTAATTTTTAGGAGTAGAAATCATATGGTTAAGGGATTAATAGTAGAAATATCTCAAAACGTGCTAATTCCTTGAGAATAGTCAGTATTTAGGTTGTGACGGTTAGGCTCAATTTTTGACTCCAGGATAAATACCTTATATCAGGAATTCTTAAGATTTTCTTAACTGCTGTGACTGGAGTGTCGTGATAGATCCAATCCTGAGTGAGTTATGTGCCATGTGTGTGTGAGATTTGTATGTTATTCTGTGCATCGCATTTGATGTCTAGAACTTGCCCCGTGTGTGTGTAAAGCGAAATAAAAATTTTATTCAGTCATGTAAGTGATATAGGCATTTCTTTGTTGAGCCAGTTATCTATAATTTACCCACCTAATTGTTTTATATCCTAGTTAACCCCGTTGAGCCTATAATCCTGTTTCTTTGGCAACCACAGTACAAGCCATTCCCCTTTGTTTGAATCGATCTTATATTTGAACCTTGTCACCTCTCGTAAGCACTGGAAATGTTATGAAATATGAAAAAGTTAAAGTGTGGGGTGGTATGTTGGTTTGTGAGGGGAATAATTGAAATAAGGAGAAAGGTGCACGTTTGAAAAAGTAAGAGTCACTAGAAAAAGAAGAAAAGAAGAAAAGAAAAAGAAATAAATAAACAGTTGTGCTGTTTTGAAAGAAAAAATATATATATAGTGACTCTTAATGTAATTGTGCTTAAAGAAGTATGGGGTAATAACATTGTTGTGTAGGTGGAGTTGGCTTAATATAAGTCTGAAGTTGAATATGAAAGTATATGTATTAAAGTGCTTAGGGAGGTGTAGTCACTCTTATATCCAAATGTATCCTACCCGTCACGCAGCCTACATTACAACCAAATTAAAGTCCTAATTGATCCTAGACTGAATGAGCTCGATTAGTAGAGTATTAAACTACGGGCAAGCCTATGGTACGTCTTGTGTGGCATATGAATGTTTTAATTCTGGGAGCGAGTGAATTCTTTCGATCTTGAGTTCCTAAGTGTTCTTAAATTTTATTGTGTGAGGAACTAGCTCTTTGATTTGGTGAGGGCACATGATTCAGGACGGAAAGGTAATGTTGTTGACCTCTAAGTTAGAGTAGTTAGTAAATTGTGATTAAAGCATGGTATTTGTGAGTCGATTGTTGAGGCAAGGATGTCACACCTTTGTGATTGAAATGTTTTAAATATTCTTGGTATAACGTGTTAAGAGATTCGCTTAATAAGTTGTGTACATGAGTGTAGTTTGATTGCTTGAGGACGAGCAAAGGTTCAAGTGTGGGGTCTTGATGCGAGAATAAATTGCATAGTTTAACATGTGATATACCTTACATTTAAGGTGCATTAATGATAAAAATAGACTTGCTATGTGCTTAATGGAGTTTATTTCATGTGTAGGTGAATTGGAGATGGAAACGGAGCTAAAGGGATGCAAATACATCAAAAAATACGCGAAAGGAGACACCCGGGCGATAGCCGGGCGACAGAGCCCTACAGCCTGACCCTACCTGGCGTTAGCCAGGCCTTAGGGCTGAAACGCCAGCCCTACCCTGGCGTTAGCCAGGCGTTAGGGCTGAAATGCCAGCCCTAGCCTGGCGTTAGCCAGGCCTTAGGGTCCAAACGCCCGGGGTTCCCATTTCAGCCAAATCCGAGTTTTGACGAGTTTAAGTGTTTCCCTCTTGAAATATAAGTCTCCTACACGGTTAGGGTTTGTCCTAAACATATAAATAGACTCCTAAAACACAACTACAAGGAGTTTCGTGGAGATTCGAAGAGATTAGTGGAGATTCGAACGGCAAGACATCAATTTTTACAGATTTTCTTCATTACTTTGTAGTTCAATTATGCAAGTTATTTTAGGTTTTATTCTTATGAACTTGTTTAGCTAAATTCTTTAATCTAGGGTTTTGGTAGAACCCGACATACCAATCAATATATGTGTAAATCATACTAACCAAATAAGCAACTCTGGAGCAAATGGAGTGTACCAACATCTTCCGCTGAGCTGATAGCCTACTTGGAGAAATCTCAACCTGTCTATCGGGACCTACGGGAATGAAACGAAAAGTCCCCAGGCAAAAGGGACGTCATTTACATATAATTTACTGAGTATGTAAGGAATGAAAATCTGTAAATGATAGACATGAGAGAATGATGGAGTAAAGACTCGACATGTAAGTCTGAATAACCCTGTGAATCATTTAATACTTATAATTTCATGCATATGCGTATAAAATGTCATACCATGCAAGGGTATATGCGTTCATAACATCATCAAGCCTCTGAGGGCATCCCATCATATCATCTCGGCCACTGTGGGCAAATCATCAACGTATACCAGCTGATCAGGTGGTAGTGCATATATAATGTTGTAACCTTTTCCCATACCCTATATATATACACACACACACATATATATGCGTATATAACACCATCTTGTCATAGGAAAATGTAAATGAATGCAATGCATTCGAAGTACGTCAATAAAATCTTTCGGAGTGTCATAAGACCATTATGCCTTTGATTAATATCATGAAATAAACTGTATCAACTTATGTATTTTCTGAGACCCATGAACAGATGATAGAATAATATGACACATGGGGTACCAAGAACATAGGAACCTCTAGTATTTCTATGAATATAGTCATTTATGGAAGTTGTGCATTTACTCGTTTTGTTTGTATCATATGGATCGTGCCAAAAATAAATAAGGGATAGCCTTAACATACCTGAACCGATTCTCTTAGCAATCCCTCTAACATACGTCAATTTTGATAAAACACGTAACGGCGGATCGAAGTAGGGAAGAATCCGTATGATGTTCATGAGAAAGATTGTACTGTACTCCATTAGAATCGCAAATCTCACGCTTTATCGTATTATGAAGTTCAAACGAAATATTTTGAGGCTCCATCGTTAGCAAGCTTAGCATACATTTCTGGTCCAATTCTAAGTATGCCATAAGTTCTCTTATTTTCTAAATAAAGAGACCAAGAAAATAACTTCTCTTACATTACCAAATAAAGAGACCAAGCAAATGTAATTATCCAAAAAGACCTTTACGTGTAATCAAGGCACTCATGCGTCATGACTCATCATGCACTTCTGTGCCACCTTGGCCTAGTTTAGTGACATGTGAAATCCCACATAAAATAAATTTTTATCTACTTAATCCAATTTAATACCATAATTATCCCTAACATTAATCAATTATCCACATAATTAAGAATTATCTTAAATTACTTATAATGCTACTCACTGTTAACTCACTTTATACATCTTGCTATCATGGTCATTTGGTTTCTTGTATGGTGTTAGTCTATAAATAGGGGTATTATAACTTAGACCTTATTTTATCCCAAATTGTCAAACTTCGACGAGACTCATTTTCTTCGATTCACTTACCCTCTCACCTTCATGAATTTAGTTATCACTTGTTTGAAATAACATAATACTTATAATCTCCAAATAATCTCATTCCCGAACTTTCATCAATTTATTTATGGCGTACTTTCACGTACGAAAATATGGGGTGTAACAATTATGAAACGACCCGTTTGCCCAAATTGGTACTTGTTCCTAACCGGTCCCTCACTCCTCTTAAATAACCTCTCACATAGTGACTATCATAACTGTTAACATCAAAGCCAAAAAATCCTCTTTTTCTCTTAAAACCAAACACTCTCTTTCTTCATCAAATTCTCACTACCCTCCACCATGTCAGAAAATCTAGAAACCCCAAGCATCGTCCCAATTGTGGCTCTATCCATTGAAATCCTAGTGTTAGAGCCTACACTCCCTACACCATCGATTCCAAACCCTCAACCAGAGTCACAACCACCTACTAGTTCCTCACCAACACAATCAAGCACTAGTTCTCATCTGACTCACAAAATTTTGACTCCTTAGAAATTTGTGGCAGCAACCTCTACTTCCTTCTCGCTGGAAAAAATGATAGAAGTTGATACAGTGGTAGAAGAAGAAATTAGGAAATCTCTAGTCGACTAGTGGAAGGGAGTTCTGAGATGCAAGGAGTGGGGTGTGACAATGATGAATCGGCACAAGCTACCCCAACCCTCGATCTGAATGTTACTTACTCTACAGGTAATACTCTTCCAACTTCTGAGTTCACCATGGGGTTACAAGAACAAAAGGCCATAGAAAATATGATGTGAATAGCTGCTGAGGGAAGTGTTACTGGGGGTGGTGAAGGTGTGTCAGACGCCAATGGTTCTCATGGGGAAGAAGATACACTAGTGGAGAGTAGGGAACTGGTGCTTGTTGAAACATCACCATCAGACAGTACCATTGGGTCACCAACTGAGGGACTTAATCCCTCCACCAAGAGGAGCCCTCTGCTTCTACTTGGGACAAAACCCCTGGTTTTTCTTAAGAACCCCCGGTCAGTATTGATCCTGCACCCTCTCATCACGTCTACACTGAGCCTTTGTCCATAGTTGTCCCTAAAATGAGATATTTATCTGAGGAGGGGAATGAAGACACTGAAGATGATTATGAGAATGTGTCTATTGTGAGTTTCATCAGTTGTAGGAGTAGACAGGCTACTCCTCAAGAGTCAACTCATAAGAGACCTACCACTAGGTTGCAAAAGAAGGAGGCTCTTGAGTCTATTATTAGGAAAAACAAAGAAGAAGAAAATAGGAGAAAATTTATAAAGGATGGGAAGACTGTAAATGAGAAGGTAGTGTCTGCACTAGTTGTTAATGTTGATGATGAGGTGGATGAGGAACCTGGTTCCTTAACTCGTAAGTTTTCATAGAAGCGTACTATTCCAAAATCCAAGAAAGAATCATCTGTGAGTAAGGAGAATTTGTACAACGTTGAAGGTGAACAATCTGGTGAAAAGGTGGTTTAGGAATCTGGAGATGAGGAGACTGAAGAATTGGTTGAAAAAGTGTTTAAGAAAAAGGTGTTCGAGAAATCTACAGATAAAAGAAAGAGTTCTAGAAAATCAGTGAAAAGGAAGGTTGATGCCAGTGAGGAACCTGGTTCCTCCAAGATGACTAAGGTTGGTGATACTCAGTTTGCTGGCAGGGAAAAATTGAGAAACCAAAAGGTGTTGTGGGGTCGTACATTTGCCTATGTTTTTTTGGATATGTCCGGAATACGTCAATTGGTGGAGATTTGTGAATTCCAATAGTCGACACATCTGTTCACAAGTACAATCCCAAGGTGCATGAGACAGAAATGCGTAGTTTCTATGCTCACTTCTTCAGAGTTGAGGATGATAACATTTGTCTGAAAATGAATGGTGTTGATTTTGTGATGGACACTATTGTACTAGGAGCCCATTTTCGTCGTGCCCACTAATGGGATGTCCTCCATGGGGGTCTTCTCTATAAATTTTAGAAACGCCATTGTAAAGGATAAGGAAGTGCAGTAAAGGGAACATGTACACAAGAAGGCCCTCCTTCCAGTGTACCAACTGCTGTTCGAAATGGTGAACAAAGTTCTGCTCTCACGTGCTGAAAGACTCTCCATTACATCCCGAACATACTTGGTTCTCATGGAGGCACTAGATGGTTACACCACTATTAACCTGCCTGGTCTTATGATAGAACACATGAAGAAAGTGTCGAAGTTCAAAGATGCTAATCATGGGTTTCCTTAAGGGTTTCTCCTCACTAAAGTGTTTGAATTCTACAAGGGTCCCTTGGGGCAGGCAAATCGAAAGAAATCTTTCTCCAAAACAACCCTTGAAGAGTGTGAGTGCATTGATAGGAGTGGAGGGGTTGGCAGCAATTCGACCATTTCTCAACTGATCAATGCTCAAAATAGTCCCACTAAAGAAATAAGGAAGCTGAAGGCTCGGAATGCCATTCTCGAAGGTCAGCTCAGTCAGGCCCAGGAAGCACGTGGGTCCAGTAGTGCCCATGAAGGGAGGCATTACGGGCCGACTACAAGAAAAGTTTCATATTGAGTCCTCAGAGGTGCGGCCCGCTTGGTGTCGGATCAGCTCGACAGGTCACTCAATAGTCTTTCGCTTGCACAGAGTTTGCCCTCATGACAAAGGAAAATTCCGCTCTCAGGAAACAAGTTGAGGAACTGAAGGAAAGGTTGCTAAACGAGCAAGGGCCCGCAAATTCCCGCATGAACATCCTTCTTAGAATCCTTTCCTCTTCTTGAGCCTCCAGTGCTCCTTAATATCCATCCCGTACACAGTGTCTAGTTCTTAGTGTTTGTCCTCTATTTCCTTCTATTATGCTTCGGTGATGTTTATGACTGGTACTTTTTTTGTTGTTTTATTTTGTGGATGTTGTGGAAACAATGGAACTACTCCTTGTTTTATTTCCAAAAAAATTAATGATATTTCGTCCTTTTGGTTGTGCATATCTTGCTCCTTTACTATGTTCTTTGTTATGTTCTTTGCATACATGTGGCATGGGTTAACTAAGTTAGACTTCTTTTTTCTTATTGTTTGCTAATAATATTTTATGATTCCAAAAGGGGGAAGTTTAAATTGAGGGGGAACAGCAAGTTCATGGGGAATTCTGGTTCTTAAGGGGAACCTCAATTATAAGTTTATCATCATCAAAAAGGGAATAATTGATAGGATACATGCACAGGATATATGCATTCTTATTGTGTTTTGATGATCTAACAAACTTAATGATAAGAACCAGATAAGGAATCTGATACACATCCCAAGTACGTGAGAATAAAAAGTCTCAAGCTGGAGACGTAAATCAACTCTTCAGAAGTCAAAGAAACAACAAGGGGAACAAATGGACGCAAGTTCCTCTGGTGACTGTACCAGTAAACTTTTCAACAGCTGTAAAGTTATTGCCTACACACGCAACAGTGCAAAATAGTGCAGCTGACAACTTCATTGAGAATGCTCCTGTACCAAACTTGCTTGCATCATTCAAGTGATGTCACCAATGTTATATTAACATTAAACCAAAGGTAAAACATCACTTGAACATTGAAGAATCTATCAAGCATTCTCAAAAATCTATGCATCAATCTAGCAATCGATTCTCAAATACTTCAAGAACAAAGAACAACATAACAAGGATCAGTTCCTTGCATTGATTCATTACATGTCCTTAGTTGTGTTGCACCTTTGTTCAAGTTCTTTACTTGTAATTCCTACTTAGCTTAGTTAGAAGCAATTGTGTTGGAAAACTTTTGATAAATCATAAACTCTGTGTATGTGTTTTGGCTAGAGTTAGTCGAGTTGTAAGTCTTTGTAATAGAGTTATTACAAAGTGGCTTGTAATAGAGTTATTACAAGTTAGTGAGTGATTAAGAGGTTAATTCCCAGATTACAATAGGTTGTAATCTAAAGTTTCCTCAGTAGTGAAGCTGAAATCCTATAAGGTTAGGTCGTGGTTTTAATTCCTTGAGTTGGGAGTTTTTCACGTAAAATTCCATTGTTTCATTTTTTTACTGTTGTATGCGTTCGTTCTGTAAAAACTAATAAAGAATCTGATTCTCTATATAATTTAGTGGACCCATAATTTCTATCATCTTCTGCTCTATGCACTCTGGTGCTGTCAAAATGGATTCTCTATATGGCAAGGTATTTCAAAGAACATCTGTTTCCAAGCAAAAGCAGTATCTATCGTCAATTGGAAAAGTTAAACGATAAAATTAAAAATCAATAGTGGCAAAATTAGAGAACGAAAATTTTATTTTAAAAAATATAAACTAAAAGCAACGCTTAGAGGAACCCCACTACAGCTGGATAGAGCTGCCTTGATATTTGTTAAAGCTATGATATTTTTATTAAAGGTAGAAGAAAAAAAGATATATATTTGACTTTATCCCAGCATGGAGAAGGTATCCACTTGACACCATTCTTCACCATTGCTTCCAAATCCAAAGTTACTTGCGTTATCCTTTAGTTTGGAAAGTTTCACTTGTTAGAAAATTGCCACGTGTCTCTCACATGTGAATATCTAATCTCAACTTTGAACCTCAAAAATTATATACCACTATTTAGCTAGGGCTTTAAAAGCACGCAAAATTACATGCATGGGGCATGCACGCACGTAGCAATGCCAACGTCTCATTCAACGGCCCCATTGAAAATTTCCAAGATCCTAACTACTTGAACAAACAACGGGCACGCCTGCACATATTATTTATTGCATAATTTTAATTAGTTAAGCTGGGACTTCACATCAATTTATTTACTACTACTACTATTATTTATGTAGATAAAATTATTCTCCTAAGGGTTACGCTCGAGTGACAACTAGTTTTTCTGAATCAACTTTTCATCTTATTCTTCTTACAGAGTTTGTGATTCTCGATTCAGATGTTACTGCCACTAGAAAAAAATTTACGTACTTGACCCATTTAAAAAGTCAGGTTAACACGTCAAAGCATAATAAAAGTGTAATATAATTAAATGATTAAAAGTGTTCCATTTTTAATAGTCCTGTATTTATGTGTTCCCATATAGTTGTTAATAAGATATACAGCTCAAATCATAGTATTAACAACGAGTTTAACTCTCAAAAAGCTTTTCATAATTTAAAAATTAATCCAAACAAACTTAATCGAGCATGTGATGAGCCTAATATGATGATAATGATGAAATACAAGTATACAACGGAAGCTATCACTTGCATATAATATAGACAATACATAATAATAGATTTTAATTAAATATAAAATCGATATGTATTTTTTAAAGTTCGTAATCGTGAAACGAGCCCTCAACCATGAACAAAAACTTTCCGCGCAAGATCATCCTTCAGTTTCATGATCTTCTGCTATGTTACATGAATAATACCTGAAATTTACCAAACTCATGTGGACGAATTATTCTTAGAAAAAATGTGTAGAAACGTGTAGCCTCCTTGATGGAATAAAACCATTTATATAGCTTAGGGTTTAAAATCCTTTTCCAACCCTGCTAGTTCTTCCTTTTTCCACCAAGAAATCGGGTTTCATTTAATACATAATTATTCAAGAAATTTAATGAACGAGGTTTCCTATTATGAGCGTAATTCAAAATATTTAAAATTAATCATAACATAATAAGTTACGAATTATTTCATTACAAAAATCGATAGTGCATTCCTCAATTCAATTTTGAATTTCTTCCATTAAGCTCCCTATAATAAATATTGATACCAATCAAATAAATTAAATTACAGACAATTTAATTCATTAATTTTTTAGACTTTCATTTAACTTTTCGCGTGACAAATATAAAATTCACTTATAAGGTTTACATATGAAAACTTATTAGCTCTCATAAATGTATATCATCAATTTCTAAATCGAGACATGAATTTATCAACTAACTATTACTTCTTCAATTTATAATATTATCATCTAATTAAATCCAGCATATAATTGACCCACAAAAGAATTTTTCCTTATAATAAATAATACATACAAGTAATAATAATTATATCAAGATTATACGTATATTTAATGGAGTAGAGCCTTTATTTTATTAAGTTGGTATATACTTATTCTACTTGGTCCATTTGATACATACAAAATGTACTAGCATAAAAAGTCAGAATTATACCATTCTCATAATCAAAATAAATTATATTTAACCTTGTGCTATAATCATTCTGATGGATTTTCCAATTCTATCTTAGAGAACATAATAAGACTGATGGTTTAATCTTCTGTGTATAAGCTAAACTTTATACACTAAATTATCTACTCTACTAGTAAACAGACAATCATATATGATAAATTTAAATCTTTCTTAAAATTAAATAAATAATTATTTCATAATAAGATACTATATCTAAATACATGGTTAACAGTATATATTAACAGATAATAACTAAAAAGCTTGCATATATGACTTGTGTATTGAAGTGTATGACCATCCCATCTAAAGACTAATATATTAGGAAAAATATACTTTTATTTACTTAATTATGTCTTCGGCACACCCCTCACGTGCGGGCCTAATTCTTCTTTATGAGTCAAGTACATAAAAATTGTTTTTGATAATGAATTGCAGGAGACTCAAACCCAAGACCTATGTCTGCTCTGATACCATATAATTGAAGTATGTGAGTAAAAGGACAGCCCGATGCACTAAGCTCCCTCTATGTATGGGGTAGAGGGAAGGGCCGGACCACAAGGGTCTATCTTACGAAGTCTTACCCTACATTTCTAAAAGAGGTTATTTCCACGGCTTCAACCTGTGACCTCCAGGTCACATGGCAGCAACTTTACCAGTTATGCCAAGGAATTGAAGTATGTGAGTATTTCA
The DNA here is from genome assembly GCA_005239505.1 of Nicotiana paniculata. NCBI lineage: Eukaryota > Viridiplantae > Streptophyta > Magnoliopsida > Solanales > Solanaceae > Nicotiana > Nicotiana paniculata. The sequence continues at coordinate 16,276 of MDKI01023082.1, read as the reverse complement.
CCTAAATGCTAAATTTATTAGAAAAAGTCTATTTTATTTTCTAAATTATGTCTTCAACACTATTTAGTTAACAAATATCGTATTTTTATGGTGTGTAGATGAATCATGAAACATTGTATCTGTATACGGTTAAAACTGGGCCCACCCGATTTTACTATTTGACCGAAACCAGGGAGTTGCATCGAAGGTCGGCCCCGTAGTGGATCAGGCCAAAGAACGAGCACAAGGTACCGAGTTCGGGATTCGAGGTACCTGTCGAGATCGAGGCCAGTAGCGATCGAGACCAAATGAGACAAACATCGAGCAATATCGAAGATAGCATAGTAATAGAAAGGCGAGATATCCATGACTGGTCGAAGATCATGGCGGAAATCTCGGAACGGATCAAATCAGGAATGGTTAATTAGCTAATCATGGGATTTCCTTTTGTAATTAGAGTTATACCATAAGTAGAATTCCTCTACTATATAAAAGGGAGTTCTAATCATTTGTAACACACATTGTTCACACATATCAAAGCAATATAACATTTTCTCTCTCATTTATACATTCTTGTTCAACAGTTTACTTTCTGCTTTATTACTTTAGCATCAGTCAGCTCGAGGACACCCTAGCTCGAGGGCTTAATTACGTTTCAACAGTGGTTTGCTCTATCTTGTTGCTAAATTCTATTACTAATCTTCATTTTTATCAATTGGCATTAGGTGAAATCACGTGTCCTTAAAAATTCATTACAAGTTTAATTGATATCTGATTTTAGGGGTAAACGGTTTGGCGCCCACCATGAGGCTAAGGATAATAGTGATTGCTTAATACTGATTCTAATAATACACACTACTTTATGCTTGTTCTTGTAATTATTTTTATTTTCAGGATAAACATGTCAAACTCACAAACAGAACCCACACATAGTGACAACGCCCTCGGATTTCACGGAGAAAACGACAATATGCCGCCCCAAGGATCGAGGTGCCTCAAGCTGATCGCGAGAGAGTACCAATTGCAAGTCTCGTCGATGTCAGTTCACATATCGCCCTAAATGCAAATCTGGGTGTTGATCCTGAAGGTAGTGTACGCAGGGAAGGTCGATCATGTGGTCGAGGTACCCATGGCTGAGAAGACGGTGGAGTCAGCCTCGACTTGATATTTGAAATGCTACAGTCTCATCAAGCCTCTATAGCAAAACTACAAAATCAGCACCGAGCACCAAGTTGGGTCGAACCCGAACCCTCACCAGAAGCTATTCGTAGGGTCGAACCTGTACCGGAGATCGAACACCAATGAATCGGGGAATGATCCCGCCATTATGAAAATGCTCGAGGAGCTCACTAAATGGATTGAATCAGGTGAAAATAAAATTGAGGTGAACGACAAAAAATTAGAGACATACAACTCCCGGGTTGACCAAATACCGGGGGGAAGCACCAATTCTAATGAGTTTGGATTCGCAGAAGTTATTGCAGAAGCCTTTTCCCCCAAGTGAGGCTCCGAATCCCATTCCGAAGAAATTTCGCATGCCAGAAATTCCCACATACAATGAGACCAACGACCCTAATGAGCATGTCACTTCTTATACATGCGCATGAAATGTGAATGACTTAGAAGATGATGAGACTGAATCCGTTCTACGGAAGAAATTAGGAGAAACTTTATCGAAGGGGACGATGATATGGTGTCACAATATGCCACCCAATTCCATCGATTCCTTCGCCATGCTTGCAGATTCCTTCGTGAAGGCACACGCTGAAACAATAAAGGTTGCGACTAGGAAGTCAGACCTCTTCAAAGTGAAATAGAAAGACAACAAAATGTTAAGAGTATTCATATCTGGATTCCAGATGGAACGCATGGACCTACCCCCAGTCACAGATGTTGGGTTGTTCAAGCATTCACTCAAGGTTTGAACGAGCGAAGTTCGGTAGCATCACAACAGCTGAAGCAAAATTTTATTGAATATCCAGCGATGACCTGGGTCGATGTGCATCATCGGTACCAGTCAAGATCAGGGTCGATGATGATCAATTAGGTACTCCTTCTGGTTTCGTTTACCCGAACAAGCCCGTCGGAAGAGTTCAGATGGACATCGACAGAGAACCCCAATCGAACAGAGATCAGTATCAACCTCACAACACAGATCGTAGAAACAGCGGCCTAGGACGTAATCTCATTTGAAATGATCGAAGAAAGACAGAGCTCTCGAGGACTCATGATCAAAAGTGGCTTCGATAAACATGTCGATCCCACAGAAGCACCACGATTATCAGAATACAACTTCAGCATCGACGCATCAGTTATTATATCAGCCATTGGGAGAATCAAAGATACTAGATGGACCATACCCCTACAGACCGATCTAGCCCAAAGGAATCCTAACCAAATATGCAAATATCATGGTACCCATGCTCATAGAACCAAAGACTGCAGACAGCTACGGGAGGAGGTGACCCGTCTATTCAACTAGGGTTACCTTCGAGAATTCTTGAGTGACTGAGCTAAAAATCACTTCAGAGTTAGGGATGCAAACAGGAAAAACCACAGCACGTGATTCACATGATCGTTGGTGGGTTTGACATATAACAAGGGCTTGTATTCAAACGCACCAAGGTGTCGATCACCAGGGAGAAACGAACTCGAGACTATGTACCGAAAGGCACATTGTCATTCAATGACAAGGAAGCAGAGGGGATCTCACAACCCCATAATTATGCATAGGTAATCTCTATCCTTATGAATAAAATTCACGTTAAACGTGTTTTAATTGATCCAGGGAGCTCGGCCAATATTATTCGATCGAGGGTTCTGAAGCAGCTTGGCCTACAGGACCCGATCCTGCCTGCAGCTCGGGTTCTCAATGGTTTCAACATGGCAAGTGAAACAACTAAAGGTGAAATCATCTTACCTGTAAATGTAGCTGGGACTATTCAAGAAACCAAGTTCCATGTGATCGAGGGCGATATGAGATACAATGCCCTGCTCGGAAGACCCTGGATTCACAATATGAGGGCGGTCCCCTCAACCCTTCACCAAATGCTGAAATTCCCGACACTGGATGGGGTAAAAAAGGTGTATGGGGAACAACATGCTGCCAAAGAGATGTTCGCAGTCGATGAAGTAATAACGGTATTGGCACTTTCATCAACAAAGGGATATGAGCCAAAAGAAAAGAAGGAGTTCAAATAGCAACCACAGGTACCATCCTCGACCTGATCGGAGGAACGAGGGGAAGACGAAGATGATGAACATTGGATTCCCCGACCTTTCATAATTCCTGATGACTCTGACGCCACAAATCAACGGTCAAAGAGCTTGATCAAGTCATACTGATCGAGTATCTACCCGAGCGAAAGGTATACCTGGATATGTGATTAACCCTCGAGCTTAGGGAAAAACACATTAAATTCCTAATCGATAATATGGATTATTTTTCTTGGTCCCACCTTGATATGGCAGGATCCCACTAGAGATAACCACTCATCGATTGAGCTTGGACCTAAATTTCCAACCAGTGAAGCAAAAGAGAAGGCCCCAGTCCGAGGTTAAACATGTATTCATAAAGGACGAGGTAACCAAACATCTCAAAATAGGGTCCATTCAGGAAGTTAAATACCCAGAATGGATAGAAAACGTAGTCGTAGTCCGTAAGAAGGAAATAAACTTAGGATGTGCTTGGACTATAATGATTTAATCAAAGCATGCCCTGAATATTCCTTTCCTTTGCCGAATATCGATCGCATGATCGATGCGACGGCCAACCACGAGATACTTAGCTTTCTCGATGCCTACTCTGGGTACAATCAAATACAAATAAACCTGGAGGTTAAGGAAAAGACTTTGTTCATTACTAAGTACGGCACATATTGTTATAACTTAATGTCGTTTGGACTAAAAGAATTTTTGTGCTACTTATCAACGCCTAGTAAATCGAATGTTCAAAGAATAGATAGGTAAATCAATGGAGGTTTATATTGACGACATGCTAGTTAAGTCCCTGCGCGCAGAGCACCATTTGAAACATTTGCAGGAGACATTCGACATACTGAGAAAATACAACATGAAGCTCAACCCAGAGAAATGTGTATTTGGGGTCGGTTCGGGAAAGTTCCTTGGCTTTATGGTGTCAAATCGAGGAATTGAGATCAACCCTGATAAAATCAAAGCAATCGAAGACATCACGATCGTGGATAATCTCAAGGCCGTATAGAGGTTAACAGGGTGCATAGCCGCCCTAGGTCGATTTATTTCGAGGTCCTCATATAGGAGCCACCGGTTCTTCGCACTTCTTAAAAAGAAGAACAATTTTGCATGGACCCCGGAATGCCAAAAAGCATTGGAGGAACTAAAACGGTTTCTCTCGAGCCCTCCATTGCTTCATACTCCGAAAGCGGATGAGCAACTCTACTTGTACTTAGCGGTATGGACCCCAGAATGCCAAAAAGCATTGGAGGAACTAAAACGGTTTCTCTCGAGCCCGCCATTTCTTCATACTCCGAAAGCGGGTGAGCAACTCTATTTGTATTTAGTGGTCTCAGAAATCGCGGTAAGTGTGGTCCTAGTTCGAGAAGATCAAGGTACGCAATTTCTGGTTTACTATGTTAGTCGAACCCTAGGTGAGGCCGAACGCGGTACCCACACTTAGAAAAATTAGCGCTCGGCGTAATAAACCCTTCTAGGAAATTAAAACTATATATTTAATGTCACCCAATTTGTTCGGTGATTACCTATCCCCTTCGTGATATTTTGCATATGCCCGAACTCTCGGGCCGATTGGCCAAATGTGTCGTCGAGATCAGCGGGTACGATATCAAGTATCAACCCCGAACGGCCATTAAGTCTCAAATCTTGGCAGACTTCATGGCCGACTTCACATCAGCACTCGTACTCGAGGTTGAAAGGGAACCATTACTAAAATTGGGTACGTCATCAGGGGTGTGGACCCTTTCACAAATGGCGCTTTGAAGGTGAAGGGGTCCGGGCTAGGCATATTTTTGAAGCCGCCCACAGGTAATACAATTAGACAGTCTATCAAAACTTCAAAATTGACTAACAATGAGGCCGAGTATGACGCCATGATTGCAAGTCTCAAGCTAGCTAAGAGTTTGGGAGCAGAAGTCATCGAGGCCAAATGCGACTCTCTACTTGTGGTAAACAAAGTCAACAAAACTTTCGAGGTTCGAGAAGATCGAATGCAGAGGTACTTGGACAAGCTACAAGTGGCTCTACACTGATTTAAAGAATGGACCGTACAACATGTACCTCAAGAACAAAACAGCGAGGCTGATGCCGTTGCAAATTTGGGATCATCAGTCGAAGACGACGAGCTTAGCTCAGGGAAGGTCGTACATCTTTTGAGGTCAATAATCGAAGAAGGCCACACCGAAATAAACTCCACAAGTTTGACCTGGGATTGGTGGAATAAATATATCGAGTACCTAAAGAACGAGAAGCTTCCATCGGATCCTAAGGAATCGAGGACTCTATGTATGAAGGCCACACAATTCACATTGGTCGAGGATGGAACATTGTATAGGAGGATGTTCGATGGACCGTTGGCAGTATGTTTGTAACCAAGAGATACCGACTACGTCCGATGGGAAATTCACGAAGGCACTTGCAGAAACCATTCTGGTTCCAAGTCGTTGGTTCACAAAATCATCAGAGCAGGATACTATTGGGTCGATATGGAAAAGGATACAAAGGAGTTTGTTCGAAAGTGCAACAAATGCAAAAGGTATGCATCGATGATTCACAAACCCGAGGAGCAACTCCATTCAGTCTTATCCCCATGACCGTTCATGAAATAGGGAATGGAAATTGTCGGCTCTCTTCCATCGGCCCCAGGTAAAGCTCATTTCATTTTGTTAATGAATGGTTATTTATCTAAGTGGGTTAAAGCACATTCCTTTGAGAAATTCAGAGAAAAAGAAGTTATAGACTTCATCCGGGACCATATTATATGTTGATTCGGGATGCCTGCCGAGATCGTATGCGACAATGGGAAGCAATTCGTCGGCTGAAAGTGACGAAGTTTCTCGAAGACCAGAAGATAAAAAGGATTCTATCAACGTCAAATCATCCTAGTGGAAATGGACAGGCCGAATAAACAAACAAGACCATCATTCAAAATCTATAGAAAAGATTGACCGACGCTAAAGGAAAATGGAGAGAAATATTGCCCGAGGTCCTTTTGGGCGTATTGAACAACATCGAAATCCAGTACGGGGAAACACCGCTCTCTTTAGTCTATGGTGTCGAAGCTCTGATCCCGATCAAAGTCGGGGAACCTAGCTTCAAGTTTTGGTATGCGATGGAAGAGTCAAATCACGACTCTATGAATACATACCTCGAATTCCTAGATGAAAGGCGAGAAGCCTCCCTCGTTCGAATGGCCGAACAGAAACAGCGGATCGAAAGGTATGACAACCGAAGAGCCAATCTTCGACACTTTAAAATCGGTGACTTAGTTCTAAGAAAAGTCACCCTCAAAAAATTGAAACCCAAATGAAGGAAAACATGGCCCAAACTGGGAGGGACCGTATCAGGTCCTCGACATCATCAAAAAAGGATCCTACAAACTTGGCATGGTGAACGGCGAGCATTACCAAACAAGTGGAACATATCACTCCTCAAACGATATTATTGATAAGGTATGACCTTTTTTATTTTTATTTATATTCTATATTAACCAATTGCAGGTGTTCAATGGAAGACATTGAGAGATTCTTCAAGTCAAAGTCCTTAGGTCTGAATGCACGTGTTGCACTCTTTTTCTCTTAGAGTGGTTTTTGTCCCAGATGGGTTTTTCCGGCGAGATTTTTAACGAGGAAACCATTGTTTGTGCTAACTCAGAGAAATTGAATAGTATCTGAGGCTAATTTACAATCAATCTCGAATATTGGGGGGCATCGCCCTCAAATGTTACAAGGAAAGTACTTCGTATCAACAGGGTCTCGATAGGTAAATTTTGTAAGGGTCAAACGGTTGAACGAACCGTGCCATTTAGATTATTCGAGCCCTAATGGAAAACATGTACGCATGTATAATCTATTGAAAGAAGTATATTTTCCTTTCCAGATATTTCATGCCTTAGAGAAATTTTTAATTTACAATTTCGTACCTGTGATCTATTGTGGAAACTGGTTTAAGGGCCGATCACAACTAAATTTCAAACAATTGACCTCGCACTCGAGGGCTGCCATCCTAAGAATTGACATGATCGAATTAGTAAAACCTCGAGATTGTAAGACCTTAAAAAGGCAACCCTTAATTTTATCAACCGCGGCCATCGGAGACTGATGCTTCAAACAAGTTCGAAGTATAACAGGGAAACAAGCCAAAAAGGCAAATCCCAAGCCAAAGGCTATGGCCAAATTAACACGGTTCGAAGACGTCTGATTTCTGTTATAAAACAGGCCTTCGAATATTTTCATAAACCGATTAAAAAGGCTACCCTCGGCTAAATTACTAAGGGTCTCGATAATATCGACCCTCGAAAACCCTAATGGGTGGAAAGTCGTTCGAACTCTCGAACAATTCTTTATTTTATGCTAAGGCATTACAAAACAACAGGTCTCGATAATATCGACCCTCGAAAACCCTAATGGGTACGGAATCGTTCGAACTCTCGAGAAAATTCCTTATTTCATGCTAAGACATAACAGATTTTATATGATTAAGAAATAAACTTTTCAAGCCGAAAAAGGGGGAAAGGAAATTCTTTTTTAAAGCCATATCGGCCTAATTCAAGAGTCTAAGGGACATTTATTTCTGAGTTCAAGAAATTATCACACCTCCATTTTCTCGAGGGCATAGGGGAGTTTTTCCAATTTAAGTGACATTGATTGAAATGGGATTATTATTTAAGCTCATAGTAGCCACTTGGAATAATTTGTGATGTCCCAAGTCACCGTTTATTTTAAATCCCAAATCGAGGAAATTGACTCTATGCTTACGGTCCGCGAACACAGAAGACCGGGTAAGGAATTATGTTAACCCGGGAGAAGGTGTGAGGCACTCCCGAGTTCCGTGGTTTTAGCACGGTCACTCAACTATTAATAATTGGCTTAATTACCTGATTTATTATATGTTTTAAACCTATTGTGCATTTTATATTTCTAACCGCTTTTAATATTTATGGAATTTGTTTGAACATATCGCGATGTCGCGCATTCATTTATTTTTGTACACATTGCAAATCGTGCCACGTGAAACATACCCGTGATTTACAACATGTTAATTTTATTATTTTTTGAAGTTATGGTCGGGTCACATGAAATGCTCACCCGAATTGGGATTTACATATCGTGACCATACCACGGGAACCGTACCCATGGCCACGATGATTTATTAATCACGTCTAAAGCAAGCTATGATGTTCATGACTATTTATTTCGAAGTTTGAGATCACGTGTTAAAGTTGAGAGCTATGGAGCCATGTATTGGGCTGGAATAAGTGGTGGCAGCTCAACATTCATCAACTATTAGCCTAAACTCATACCCAGTGGAACTAAACACTACGTCCTGATATTCAATGAAAGCCGAGGTCCATTAACACACAAATGAAATGGATTTTTTGGAATAGTTTTGTGAATAACATACCGATCTGCTCAAGGACCCGATTTAGAGATAAGGAGACTAAATACATGCCGGAAATCAGTAGCTTGGAGATCAGGAGAAACAGAATCAACAAAAATGCAGCTTCAAATTCCAAATCCGAAATAAAACTCGAACATCCAGGAGTTACAAAAGTAATGCAACAGAAATTAGAAGAGTCTTTGAAATTCTCTTTTCCGTCACTTTTCTTATATATATTTTTTTTGAAGCTTTTCTATTTTTTTTTTTACTTCCAACTTTTAGATGTTCTTTTGTGGGGGGAGTAAACGGGAGCCTTGAAGGCCATAGGTAGGCGGCTACGTTATTAGGTTAAGGGGGGAGTAGATCCTTTGAAGATGAGAGGAGGGAGGGGCGACGCTAGGAGGAAGATGGAGAAGGGGAAGGTTGCTAGGATTTTTTCTCTGAAGAAGAAGGCGTCTCCTTCTCCTCATTAGGTTAAGGGGATGAGTGTTTATAGGGATAGAGGGAGTTGGACCAGATCTGGGGCGAATTTGGACGGGTTTAGGGAAGGCGAATTTAGTATTTGGCCGCCTTTTTGGCCCAATTCGATTAAATAGTAGGGCACCCAATTTCTTTTCTTATTTTAAATTCTAAAGTGGCCACCCTATTTAAAGTAACCTTTTTTAATAAATATAGCCTACAAACAAATTTTCTAATTGAATAATTATTTAACTATTTTAACTCATTAATTAAAATTAAAATGCTAAACAAGGAAAAACAAACTAATGCATTTTTGTATTTTAATAATACAAACTAGATGTTAAAAATGCAAGCAAAAACCTAAAAAATGCGAAAAGTGAAAGAGAAAATATTTTTGATCATTTTCATGATTTGAAATGCTACTAAAACACGCAAGAAGTGCAAGTGAATACCCAAACAAATAAAAATAAAAATCCCTAAAATTCTACAAAAGTAATTAAAACTATTTTTGAATATTTTGGGAGCAATTTCCTACGTGGGGCAAAAATTAGGTGCTCACAGCTCCCCCTCTTTGCTCGAAAACATGAAGAGTTTTCGGGCAAAAATAATCTGAGCAATCATGAATAATTTTTTCCCGTTTGATACTCCATGGGAAGCTTTTTGAAATAGTTTGACCGAACATTTATGTGGAAGTTGCTTACATATCCTTGGCTAAAAAGGAATCAATTCAGTGTAGTTCTGGATGTTTTGGTAGCTGGGACTATTGAGGAGCTGTGATTTCACTGTTATTGATGTTGTTACTGTTTGCTGAGCTCCTTATTACACCAAAATCAAAATAAAAAAGAAACTAACTAAGCCTATCAACTATGAGTTAAATGATTCCTATCTATGAGTCTTTTGAAGCTTGATCTTGAGTCTTGGTTGGTTCTTCATGAAGACTCTAATTCGAATCTTGGTGCTTGCTAGCTGCAGGTGCTAGTTCATTCTTCTTCAGTTTTTTGAATCAAGACGGGACATGCAGATCTTGTGGCTTCAGTCATGTATTGAGAAATCCACATCGTTTCTCCACTTTTGCACTTTGAGTTCACTTCTTTTTCTTTTTTTTTCTCTATTTTGGATTGAGACTTCTTTTTGGTTATCTCAAACCTTGTGTCTCGAGGTAAAACCTTCTCAGACACCAAAACAAAACAAACGAACAAAATTTTTCTACCCCAGTTTTACTAGAAAAATTTCGTGAGTTATTATAACAAAATTCTAAACTACTTCTTTATTGAAAGAAATAAAAGGTCTGGAATGGTGTACCCTGAAAGTATCATGATGATTTTTTTTTTGTTTTTTTTAAGGATGGTATTCCTTTATTTTCAAAAAGATGTCTCAACTAAGGATTGGTGTACCTTATGATGGGAAAATGCGGTCAGGGGATGGTATACCCTATATTGGCAAAGATATCAGGTAGTGATGTACCCTGAATTTAAGATCAAATCAACTATGGAGTGTATACCATATGTTGGAAGGGAGACTAGGGAGTGGAGACCCTATCTCTAAAATAAAATCAACTGGGGAGTGGAAACCCTATGTTGGAAAAGAAGACTATGGAGTGGAGACCCTATATTGGAAAAGCGATAAGGGAGTGGAGACCCTATGTCTAAAAATATCAACTAGGGAGTGGAGACCCTGTGTTGGAAAAGCATACTAGAGAGTGAAGACCCTATGTCTAAAAACATCAACTGGGGAGTGGAGACCCTATGTTGGAAAAGCAAACTAAGGAGTGGAGATCCTATGTCTAAAAACATCAACTAGGGAGTGAAGACCCTATGTTCGAAAAGCAGACTAGGGAGTGGAGACCCTATGTCTAAAATAAAATCAACTAGGGAGTAGAGACTCTATGTTTGAAAAGTAGACTAGGGAGTGGAGACAGTATGTCTAAAATAAAATCAACTAGGGAGGGGAGACCCTATGTTAGAAAAGTAGACTAGGGAATGGAGACCCTATGTTGGAAAATGCAGCTAGGGATTGGAGACCCTATACTACCATCATTTCGAACTTTGTTTCATTTTTCCTTTTTTTAAGAGAATGAGCAAAATTCAGGAAAGAACTTGGAGGAAACTTCCTTTTTGGGGTTGTTGCTGCTGGAAAGCTTTTTTAGTCTCTGCGTGGTTTCTTTTTGGTTGCACCTGCTTCTTGCAAGGTTGCTTTGGATTAAACTTGTTTCTTGTGGTTCAACAAAGAATAATTTGTCAGTTTGAAACGGTGGTTGGTTTTGCGGCCTTGAGTGCTTCAGTCACTTGATCTCAGCATGTCTTCTTTGATGGTACTTTCAATTGCAACTGGTTGTTCTCTGAGAACCCATTTCATTTATGACCTCAGAGAACCCTTGGCTTTTCCAAAACTTTACCATGACGGTTGGTCACATGGGACTTAACCTTTTCAGCTTCATTTTTTTTAGGCTTTTCACTTCTTTCAACAGTTTTCAATTTCAAAACATCAGCCACCATGGCCAGTCAAAGTCGACTTGATGCCCCTGCCGAGGCTGGGTGTCTTTTGCATATTAGCTTGTATCAAATGAGAACCATGTAAATCAGTCTTACCATCCTTTATTTGTCTTAGTTTCGGAATAGAGTTAGACCGAAAGAGATTCAAAGAAAAACAAACAAATGAGTGGATAATGAATTTAGACAAGAGGTATCCCTTTCGGGGAAAAGGCAGAAGGACTTATCTGGAGTACATGCGGACATCAATGAACATGACATGCCTTTTGGACTGGATGCTTGATCTATGCAAACCGTCCGACTATCAGAAATTCATCACAACTTTTGCCTCGAAACTGAGAAACCTTGCCCAGGACTTGTGTCATTGTCAGTGACTGATGATCCTCTTTTTCGACCAATGGTGCCCTTTGCGGGTTTTCACCAGCTAACCTCTCTCATTTCTTTTCTCACCATTGCCTTATAGTGCTCTTTACGAGTTTTCACTAACAAGACTCTAATTTTTAGTTTCTCTGCTTACCATTGTCTTACGGTGCCCGTGAAGGTTTTCACCAATAAGACTCTCTCATTTTATTTCTCTCATTTTGATTGCATCGGATCAAGTAGTTGTATTCTCCGATCCTTGAACATTCTCACCGGTTGATCGGAAGGAGTTGAAAGGATTTGGGTAAAAAGGATTTGGACTGAATTACAACTTTGGAACCTTTCACACTAGATCATCGCCGAACTATTATATCATCTGCCCCAGTTTCACTTTTGGGGAATTTGGATTTTTATTTTGGTGTGACTGAACCCCAGATAGAGGCTATCTACGTATCATTTCGGAATCAAGTCGAACATAGTTCAAGAAACTTTGTCTTCTTCTTTTTCTTTGACTTTTTCTTCTGTTTTGTTTTGTTTTCTTCTTTTTTTTTCATTTTTCATTTATTTTCCTTTTTTTATAATAACACTTTCAGGTTCCAAAGAGCGTACTCAAAGAAGAGTAACCGGCTCAAAGGGTTTGTAAAAGGGTTAATGGTGTTTGGGTAGAGAGAATGAAAGCCTTCGCCATCCCAACCGGAGAACATTAATATTTTATGGAGGATCAAACATAGTACCTTTTGACTGCACCTGCGTTGACGGTTGTTTCAAGGATATTTCCTTCGATGTTTCCCAGGTACAACGCTCTTGTAATAATGTATGGACCATTCCAATCTGGAGCAAATTTTTTTTAGTTGTTCTGATTGTTTGTTTTATTTCCTTAAACCTATCTTCATTGCATTCTGATTCTTGATTCATTATTTCAAAGTCTAACAGCATTTTATGATCTGGGCATGAAGTCCGCAAGCATGTCATGTTATTGAATCTGCAGTTAAGGGAAAAAAAAAAAGAACAAGAAAAGTGACAAAGAAAAGAGACATTCCTGGAAAATGAAATACTAATTTCATTTGATTTTTGATTTTTTTTTTTTGAATTTTAAAGATAGAAGGATTTACATCGAAAAGTAAGACAATAAAGTAAAAACATCCAGATCACACCCTGAGATAATTCGGACACAGAAAGGATATCAAGACTGGCTACCGAGACTCCCGTCTGATAGGGAACTTTCAGGTTTGGCGGCCGTTTTTTGGCTTTTCTTCTGTCTCGGCAATGGATTCAATGACCTTCAATGCCGGATCAAATTACATATTCTCACAAATCATTCCGGATATTGGCCCAATGTTGTCAGCATGAAACGAATTGTTTGACACATCAGGAGCCTCTTCGTCCCGAAGAACGATTCTTTCAGCTTCAATCAAGTCTTCAACTGCCCTTTTGAGGGTCCAACAGTCCTCTGTACTGTGTCCTAATGCTCCAGAGTGGTATTCACTTATATCATTAGCTCGGCGCGAAGGGGACTCAGGGTTCGGCCGGTTCAGGGAAATTGGTTGCAACAGATCTAGCCTGATTAGCTTTTGGAACAAGCTTGAATACGATTTACCAATAGGGGTGAATTGATTCTTTTTTAAAGGCTATCTTGGGCGAGGATTGTACTGGGAAACATTTGGTTAGGTATATGGATCTTGATAAGGTGGTGTTTCTGGGAGGTGGAGCTCGATTTTGTGTATAATGTTGTGGCCGCATGCAAGATTGCACGTTCATCACCGCATAAAAAGGCGGTGCCACGGCATAAGCAGCATCTTGAAGGGGATAATAGTGTGATGGGACCTTAGTAAGCATATATGATTGGTTGAATGTCATGCGGGCCCCCTCGAGCTCGAAGCCATCATGGCCCTCTCTTGTCTCCCATTTCTATTCATCAAACCCTCCGAACCGTTCTGAGCAGCCTGTGATGTGGCCTTAAAAGCAGCATGACTCAAGATTTGACCCGTTTTTAAACTGTATTCAACTATTTCCCCAATTTTGATAGCCTCAACGAATGGCTTACCCATAGCGGATATCATGTTCTGGAAGTAGTCCACCTCTTGGGCTTGTAGAAAGATCGCAACCATTTCTGCTTCGTCCATTGGAGGCTTTAACCTGGCAGCTTGCTCACGTCATTTGACAACATATTCGCAGAAACTTTCCGCGGCTTTCTTTCTAAAATTGGACAGACGTTTCTGTCGGGAGCGATGTCCACATTATATTGGAACTGGCGGACAAAATTTCGGGCCATATCGTCCCACGCATGCCAATGGGTAATTTCTTCCATATACCACTCAGAAGCGATTTCAGTGAGGCTTTCTCCAAAATAGGCTATTAGCAACTCCTCTTTTCTGCCAACGCGCCTCAGCTGGTTACAGTATTGTTTCAGGTGAGCGATTGGGTCTCCGTGCCCGTGGTACTTTTCAAATTTGGCATCTTGAAGCCAGCTGGGAAGTGTACATAGGGAAACATGCACACGTCGGAGTATGAGACGCTCTTTGGCCGCTCAGACCCTGCATGTTTCTCAAGCTCTGTTCTACGCTCTTTGTTTTCGGGTCCATTTCCTCTTGCTCGGGATTCTTGACAACCTTTTCTTGCAAAACCGAGAAGTCACATTGGGGATGTTGAGTAAATAAGCATGGAGTCATTACAATCGGTATTATACACCAATGATAGATACAGGAGCAGAAGCTAATATATGTAAATATAACTGTTTACCAGAAGATAAATGGGAAAAATTAAAAACACCTATGGTGGTAACAGGATTTAACAACGAAGGAAGTATGATTAACTATAGAGCTAAGAATGTAAAAATACAAATATGGGATAAAATATTAACTATAGAAGAAATATATAACTATGAATTCACTACAAAAGATATGTTGTTAGGAATGCCATTTTTGGAAAAACTATATCCACATATAATAACAAAGACACACTGGTGGTTTACCACACCATGTAAAAATAAGGTAGGAGCAAAACGAGTAAATAATAAACAGCGAAAAACTACAGAATGGATAAAAGGAAGTGAAAAAATTACACAAAAACTAGAAAATATAGACAAAAATCCAACTACACAATTAGAAATTATCATATTTACAATAGATAAAATAAAAAAAATCCAAGAAAAATTAGAACTATTATGTAACGATAATCCTTTACAAGGATGGGAAAAACATAAGACAAAAGTAAAAATAGAATTAATTGAAGATAATAGCATAATAACACAAAAACCCCTAAAATATAACTTTAATGATTTAGCAGAATTCAAAATACATATAAAGGACTTACTAGACAATAAGTACATACAAGAAAGTAATAGTAAACACACAAGTCCCGCCTTTTTAGTAAATAAACATAGTGAACAAAAAAGAGGAAAAAGTATGATGGTTATAGATTATCGAAACTTAAATGCAAAAACCAAAACATACAATTACCCAATACCCAACAAGATATTAAAGATAAGACAAATCCAAGGATATAATTACTTTTGTAAATTTGACTGTAAATCAGGATTTTACCATTTAAAGCTAGAAGACGAATCTAAAAAATTGACAGCATTCACAGTACCACAAGGATTTTATGAATGGAATGTTTTACCATTTGGATATAAAAATGCACCAGGTAGATACCAACACTTTATGGATAACTACTTTAACCAATTAGAAAATTGTATAGTATATATAGATGATATATTACTATATTCAAAAACACAAGATGACCATATAAAATTATTAGAAAAATTCATACATATTATAGAATACTCTGGCATAAGCTTGAGTAGAACAAAAGCAGAAATTATGAAAAACTAGATAGAATTCTTAGGAATACAAATAGACAGAAATGGAATAAAAATGCAAACTCATATAGTACAAAAAATAATTAACCTTGATGAAAATATTGATTACAAAAAAGAAATTATAATCATTTTTGGGACTAATAAACCAAGTAAGAGAATATATACCCAGATTAGCAGAAAACATAAAACCTTTGCAGAAAAAAATAAAAAAGGATGTAGAATACCATTTTGATGAAAAAGATAAAAAACAAATAAAAAAGGTCAAAATATTATGCAAAAAATTACCAAATTATATTTTCCAGATTAAAATAAAAAATTTACCTACATAGTAGAAACAGATTCAAGTAATCATAGCTATGAGGGAGTTCTTAAATATAAATATGATAAAGACAAAATAGAACATCACTGCAGGTACTATTCAGGATCTTATACGGAACCACAATTAAAATGGGAGATAATTAGAAAAGAACTATTTGGATTATATAAATGTTAGTTAGCATTTGAGCCATATATCGTTTATAATAAATTTATTGTAAGAACGGATAATACACAAGTTAAGTGGTGGCTTACAAGAAAA
>MDKI01138599.1:0-49055 GCA_005239505.1 Nicotiana paniculata | reverse complement strand
ATCATATAGTCATTATTTGATTATATGTGGATGATATGTTGATGAAATATTTAAAATGTGGGGGCTTTTAGCTTGCATGACAAAAGAAAATGTTAGATGAAATGTCTAAATGATATAATTTTTGAACCCTACCCATCCTTAATGGATATTGATATGGTAGTCGGTGAATTCATCAGTTGTTCAGTCTTAGTGAATACTAGTTGATGAAACTACTAATTCGGAAGTTGGTCATGTGCCTTTCTCGAGAGATTGTTTTCTTTCTTGAAAATTTATATTGTTTAGTTTTTTATGAAAGGATGTCATCTCGAAGTTTGTGACTTTTCATAGAAAGATACGTCTGTACTTTTTGTATGGACATGACTGTTCATGAATGAATGTATTAATAAGTTGGTCTATAATGAGGAGAACCAACTGATAAACATGACCAAAATCCATTGTAGGTTGGATTTGTTTCATGAATGAAGGTGCTATAATATGCATACCATGTAGACGTATGAATAAATATCATACAATTTCTTGAAAATGGAGGAATGATTGCGAAATATGATTTATATTAAAAGGTGGTGGCCACAACTGATGTAAATCATTCAAGTTGTTATTATAATATACTATTGCTACATTAAGTGTAGTCAATAATCTGATATGCAATTGAAAGTCGAGAGGTATTAGTTTATGACATAAGGAAATTCACACTAAACTATCATGATAATGAAGCGAGTCTTGAAATATACTCAAAATTATACTTTGCACTACAATAATATCCTGTGATAATAGAGGGTATAGTGATGCAAATTAGATCACCGGTTCAACCGGTTCTAAACAGACAGTTTGTAAGGCCTCGTAAAATATTTCCTAAACACCGGGGTTCCGTGATGACGGGATAGGCGTAGAGGTTAATCCGCAGCTCAGACTTTTTGGATTGAACAGTACGTTGGGGAGTTGAAGGAAATATTTTGCAGAAATAGGCATTTCTGCAGTCCATTATTCGGTCGCATAATCACTCTACGGGCCACAGAATGGCCGCAAAGTGAAGCAGCTTTTTGGGCCAATTTTGAGGTCGATTTCGCGGCTAATTATGCGACCGCATAACTGTCTCGCGGGATGCATTTTGGTCGCATAATCATCCTTAAGTTTTTGCGGAGGGAGGCTCCGCGGCGCATTATGTGACCGCATAACAGGTCTGCGGGCCGCATAACAGGTCTGCGAGCCGCATAACGGCTGCAAAGTGAAGCAGGCCAGCCCAGTTCTGAGGGCCATCTTTCGGACCGAAGAATCATTATGCGGTCGCATATGCGACCACATATCCTGTCCCGGGGCTTCATTTTTGAGGTTCTTAAACCCGACCTTATTTCGTTAAAACATATACCATAGACCATTTTTGAGCATATTCCTGATATTTTTAGAGTGAGAGAGAGAGAGTCCTTAGTGTGGGAGAGTAACCTTCACACTAATATCCAACAATTCTTGCTCAATCCTTGAAGATTATCATGAAGTTCCTCATATTAAAGGTAAGAATCTACGCACTAGATTTTAATTTCGAAAATCTACTAAAAAGGGGAATAATTAGAAAGGCAATTATTGGGTGTGGGGGTTGATATCTTGCATGCATGTATTCTTAAAGTATGCGGGGAGGCTGTGAGCTAAGAATGGTAGAGAATGGGTTTAGGAATGCTAGAATCTATCATACAAGGGCCTTAAAAACATTAATGCACACCTAGTGTTTGATACCGTGCTCAAATGGGTTAGAATCATGATCATCTTCCTAATTTTGGTCAGACTTGTTATATTTCTAAAAATAGATCGAAGTGCTAAGAATTCCAAAACGTTTTAAGGTATAAAGGAAGCTCAATTGAGGTATGTTGGCTAAACCCCTTTCTTCTTAGAATCTAATCCCACAGTGTTCATGTAATTGGCGTAAGTCCTAAATTGATCATTATAGAATAGGCTATTCTGAATGTGTTTGTGTTGAAGGATACATGTTCAATATTTATTCTAAATGCTTTATCATGTCATCTTTTCATTTGAGGATGTGTTCAAAATGTGGAATACATGTTAAGAAATGTTAAGACTTCATGTCCACATTGAATAAAGGTTGTTATGCGAAATTGTATGAAAAGCCTCTATGTTCTTAGGATTCCCAAATTGCTCATATGTCTACTAATGCCTTACATGGTAGGCCTTATTATTGTTGATGATAATGATGTTTGAATATGAAAAAGGGGAATTTAGAAGTGTGAAATATGGCCAAGTGCCAAGAATGATTTTCTAATTGAGGCCACTCATACCAATGAATTGAAAAGATGTGAAAGAAATATGAAATGAGGTGATTGATTGAAAGGGGGATGTCTCATATGGGATGGCCTAGCCGATCAGGCCGTGATCGAACTCCATGCCGCACATATGGTGGTGACTGTGATAGAAATGATAAATGAAATTGTGGTTATGGTTGATGTCTCAAATTAGATGACCTCAAAATGAGATGACCTAGCTGATCGGGTCGAGATCGGAACACTGTGGTATTTTGGATTGTGGCATATCGGCACTAAAGATCACCCAACCTAATAATGTGGAAATTGACTTGAAAACCTATGTGATCCTTAACTTGATGTTTCAGTGTTATTTGGAGCTCATATTGAATTCTTGACTATTTCCCCCGTATTATTATGCATTCTATTGAGATGGTTTTAGTTTTACATACTAGTTCTATTCGACAGTACTAATGTCCTTTTTGCCGGAGGTGCTGCATCTTTAAATGGATGCAGGTGGTTCCTTAGCAGGTAGTGTTGACCAGCGGTAGTGGAACATTGTCTTTCCAGCAGACTCGGTGAGCCCCACTTCATCCCGGGGTCATATATTATATCTTTTGTTCATATTGTTATCACGTTTTGAGGTATAGCCGGGGCCTTGTTACCAACACTATGATAACACTTTTTTGTATCCTTAGAGGATCTCTAGACACTATGTGGGTTGTATATAGGTGCTAGAAAGGTCAAACTGATTATGTTGTTTTTTGGACTCTTGTTCCACTCAATCATAAGAATGTGTGTATTTTGAAACTTAATAATAACGTACCTAATGAAATGATTTAGTAATGTGTATATGATCTTCCTACTGTCTAATTAATGAAAACATACCTTCTCTTGATCATAAGTGAGTTGGGTAGAAAGTGTCTAACAGGCTTGCTCGATCGGGTCCACTCGGTTGAGCGCTAGTCACGCTTCCCGAGGTTAGGGCGTGACACAATAGAGGAGCGATGTCTTGGAAATCATCCAAACAAACGTGCATTTACTGCTCTACTGCGGAGGATGAGTTTATAGACTTATAATAGGCGGATGAAGAAGTTGAATGGCTCCTAAAACTTTCTTGAAGATATTTTGTTTTGGCCCAAATTGTTGGCACATATATGCATATATTGCGATAGTCAAGCAACAATAGGAAGGTCTAGAAGGATTATATATAACGGGTAATCTCGTCATATACGACGAAGGCATAAAACCATTAGGAAACTATTCTCTAGAGGAATTATCATAATTGATTAGGCGAAGTCAAGCGATAATGTGTTGAATCCACTTACAAAAGGCCTAACTAGAGAGGTAGTTGAGAGATCATCGAGGGGAATGAAACTATGGTCGAGGACAAGTCATTATGGCAGTAAATATGCTTAGAAGACTGGAGATCCCAAGATCTAGGTTCAGGAAGCTCAAACAAAGTCATTAATGACAGTTCAACATTGTCAAATAATAGTTTAGTCCATTCTAGTGATGAGACAATGTTCAGTAGCAAGGATAAAACATTAAGGCTTTTTAATAATTTCTAAGTTTGATACATGGTATAGCAAATAGTGTATCTATGGGATTACACATTTAGGAATCACCTATGTAAGTGTGAAGTGTAAGCCGCTTCAAGGAGAATTTAGTAAGGCCAGTTCTCTATGAACTTATAAACTAGGCAGTGTTCATGGCTGAAACGAACACAACAATGAGAACCAAAGACGATTAAGGTTTGATGTGTGACTTATGGTTGTCTAGGTATACACTAAAGATCGACGGTTCAAAGATATTAAATCTACCGATTGACTGAGTGTATCCGACATAAGTTCACTACGAAAAGTTCAAAGGGAAACCTACTTATCCAGATGCGATTAATCCTTACTTGCGAATAACATAACTTTTTATGCATTTCATCATATAGCTATTCCCCATTCACATGGGGGATTGTTGCGTTTTTATTAAGGGGTGTGAATGAGAAATGGAAGAGGCACCTCTTGGTTTGCACATCTTCATCTCACCGTTTCATTGCATATAAATTTAGAGGCTTGGCCTTATTTTTCATACATGAAAAATCTGAAAATTTCTCCCCTATTTTTTATATTTTTGCATTATTTTCGAATAAATATGAGGGCCAAGTGTGATTTGTTCCGTCTGTTGAATTCGCTGAAATTCTGTAATTTCGATTGCTAGTATTATAAAATAGTTATTCTATTCTATCCTGGGAGGAATTAATCCAAAACCTTGGGCAACAATGAGGGGATTAAATTCCTTAAGGACACATAAGCAACTTGTGGGCTCGGAATTATTTTTCTGTTTTGTTTATTAAACTAATGTGTCTCTACTTCTCTGATTTTCTTATTTCAAACACAGATTACCAACAGGCTTTAACTCCACTATGGCTCCCTCTACTTGCCGGAGATTCGTCGAGGATTTTAAGATTATCTGCCTCTTTTACAATAGTACCCTTAATGATACTTAATTTTGTTTAGGCTCAGTTACTGCTTGTCGACATTGTCGTTGCTAATGTGCCGATGCTTTAACAGTATTCATGTCATGAATTTTGTTGTGATAAGGCCGCTGAGAATATTTTTTTGAGGCCACAACGTCCCAAATTACCCTCGGATTCGGCCCGGAAAAATAAGGCGATGACGATAAACATCAGAATGGGAAAAGACAAGAACGTTACGAACCAATAGCTCTTTGGAAAGTGACACAATTAGCTACCATCACAACCAAGGAGTTTCCCATTCTTATGTATAGACGGATATTACGTATATCTGAACCTCCTATATAATTTTTTAAAACTATTTTCCAAAACTATATTCCAAAACTATTTTCTGAAGAAAACAATTTCCTATAAGCATTTGCAAACTGTTTTTAGAAACAATCTTCCAAAAACAAATATAATCCTTTCAAAATAAAAGTTTATTTTTTAATTTATGTATTACTAATAATTTCCCTTATTTTGTCTTGCGAGGTACTATCACGCAGAGGTTATTTCGGAAGACGATACCCCAAGACAAAAAGACAAATCCCCGTCAAACTTCCCGCTTCGTAACTTCCCTTCTTGGATGTACAAAACGCAAGTATAGTGAAACCGTAGATAGATATCATATTTTCTAGTTTACTTGATGTTTACATATTTGACAATACTTAGGTTGTGTAGCATTGTAACGATCCGATCGGTCATTTTGAGAGTAATAGCCACAATCCCCTGTTTATTGCTTTCCCCATATCTTTTTCTGCTTATGTGACTTATCGGGAGGTTTTGTTCGTGGTTTCGGAGTGTTTTAGGATACGTAGTCCCTAAAATGGAAGCTTAAGTTCTACGATTTTGAATGTAGTTGGAGCTGTGTGAAGAGGACTCTGGAATGGAGTTTCGTTAGTTTCATTAGCTCCGTTGGATGATTTTGGACTTAAGAGTATGTCCGGATTGTGTTTTGGGGGTCTGTAGTTAAATTAAGCTTAAAATGGCAAAAGTTGAATTTTTGGGAAGTTTGATCGGAAATGAACATTTTGATATCGGGGTCGAATTCCAATTTTGGAAATTGGAGTAGGTTCGTAATATTCATTATGCCTTGTGTGAAAAATTTGAGGTCAATCGAACGTGGTTTGATAGGTTTCAGCATCAGTTGCAGCAGTTTGAAGTTTCAAAGTTCATTAAACTTGAATTGGAGGGTGGTTCGTGTTTTTAGCATTGTTTGATGTGATTTGAGGGCTTGACTAAGTTCGTATAGTATTTAAAGACTTGTTGGTATGTTTGTTTGAGGTCCCGGGAGCCTCGGGTGAGTTTCAGATACTTAATGGATCGAAATTTGGACTTGTGTAAGTGCTGAAGTTTTTCAACTTTTGGTGTCATTGAACCTGCGGTGGGGTTGGCCGCAGGTGCGGACATGTATGTGCGAATGAATGATTGCATAAGCAGATTTGGGAAGACCAGGCTGGGTTCACAGGTGCAGAAAGAATTAATCAGAAACGACCTCGCTTCTGCGGTGGAAAGGTACACATGAGCGAAGTGGTCGCAGGTGCGACGTTGTGTTCGAAGGAGCGCATGCGCAGGTGCGACTCTCCTCTCACAGATGCGGACCCAGGGAACATAAGTCAAGTCCGCACCTGCGATGGAATTTCCGAAGGTGCGGCATCGCAGGTGCGACTGGAGGCCCGTAAATGTGAAATCGCAGGGCAGATTAGGCCAAGTTCGAAGGTTTTATCCCATTATCAATTTTGGGACTTTGAAAGCTCAGGTTAAGGCGATAATTGAAGGATTGTTCAGAGAGAACTTTTGGGGTATTTATTCTAAACTCGTTTATGGTTATATTCCATTTATCTATAATTGATTTCATCATTTAATTAAGAAACTTGGGTGAGAAATCTAAGAAAAAGGTTGGAAGTTCAACTAAGTTTTTGAGTTTTGATTGGGATTTGATATCGGATTTGGATAATTTTGGTACCTATGAACTCGTGAGTGAATGGATATTCATATTTTGTGACTTTTATCTGATTTCGAGACGTGGGCCCGGGAAGCTTTTTAGGGTGATTTTTGAATTTTTTGTTAAAGTCTTGATTTCATTAATTAGCTTAGTCTATTGTAGTTGTATTTATGATATGTAATTGTGTTTGGCTAGATTTGGGTCATTTGGAGTCGGATAATCGAGGAAAAGGCATTCTTACAGATTGATTTGAGCTTGGTTTGAGGTAAGTGACTTGCCTAACCTTGTGTGGGGGAAATCCCCTTAGGATTTGGTACTGTTGTGATATGTGAGCGTCTCTACGTGAGGTGACGAGTGCGTACACGTGCTATTTGTTGTAAAATACGATTTTTATTGTGTAGTAACATGTTTTCGTCTTAATTGAGTAACACCAACATGTGTAGTTATCCTGTTTAGTCTAATATTGCTTTCTACGTGCTTTAACTGCTTATTTGAACTCTGTGCAGCATGCCTAGTTGATTTCCTACTTTTCCTTGTTCTTTATCAGTCTTAACTATAGATTTCTCGCTGTTAACTGTGTTATTTATCAGTTTGAGCTGTGTGTTTACTTTTGAGACTATGAGGTGGTTCCCCGGAAGTGCTCCCTGTATATTTACTTTTAGATTACAAGGCGGTACCTCAGGAGTTCTTCCTGCATATTTACTTTTGAGACTACAAGGCGGTACCTCAGGAGTTCTCCCTGTACATTTACTTTTGAGACTACGAGGCGGTACCTCGGGAGATCTCTTTACATATTTACATTGGGACTACGAGACGGTATCTCGGGAGATCCCCTGTTGTTTATCCCTGTGTGTTGTACTGTTAATTTGCTATTTTTTCCTTTTTCTAAATACCAGTGTTTTAATATATTGTTATATTCTCCTGCTTTATTTATTGTATACCAGTGAGCCTGACCTGACCTCGTCACTACTCGACCGAGGTTAGGCTTGGAACTTACTGGGTACCGTTGTGGTGTAGTCATGCTACTTTTCTGCACATGTTTTATGTGCAGATCCAGGAGCTCATTATCAGTCACGTCATCAGTGAGCAGTGACAATTTGGAGACTTTAAGGTATATCTGCCGCGTCCGCAGACCTCGAAGTTCCCCTCTATTCTCCCCTATGCCAATTACCTTTTGTATTTCTTTTATTAGAATCTGATGTATAGAGATACTACTTCCTTCTGTAGCTTGTGACTTATGATATTTCGAGTTATGGGAAAACTGTGTATTTCTAGAGTATTAGTTATTGTACATGCCGAACGTCATTGTTACCAGTTATTCATTCATCTATTGCAGTTAGTTGTTAAGTTTTACTTTCATTTTTGTTATTTCTGTAATTTATTAGGCTTAGCTAGTCGTAGAGACTAAGTATCGTCACAATATTTTACAGAGGAAGTTTTGGGTCGTGACATGCATCTAGTTAATAATCTGGTCGACTAAAGACATTATGTGCAAGATAATTATGCGAAACATGTACGTAGATTTAGTATGTCAGATATATTTATAACTTGTTTGATTGATTAGGATTGGTGTACACCTAGTTAATTAATTGAGTTACGTAACATGAAAGGCGTGTCATTTCATTTTCAAAATAGGTGACTTTACCTCTTTACAACTGCATTAACATGATCTTTCTTTTAACCAATCTCTTTGTAAATTAATTTTGACTATCTTACTTCAAGTAGACATAACTTGTAAAAGCATAATTGAGTCTACTATATGTATGATTGATTCAACTGTTGCATGCACATGGGTCTAACTTGATGACTGCAAACGTTCTTTATGGGCTTTTATGATATTCTTGTACAGGGTTGGTAATACTCTTAGCCTCTTTACATACTTGATTGTCTATATATACATTTTATATTTACTTATCCGATCATTCAATTCTTTTCAACCAAGCCCTAGGGTCTTTCTTGTATGGTCGTAATTTTCTTTTGTTATAAAAATCAATATTCCTTCATACTCATACACTCTTGACAAACCTTCTATGTTTTATTCTTTATACATTTAGTAAACTATTTAGTCAATTACAAAATTCTTACTCATTTTTTAAGATAATTTTCTTCATTATTTATTCATTTTTTCACAGATTTTCTTGTATATTTAATACAACTCATTGTAGTAATTATTTGACTTTAATCATAAATTTTCTTCAAGTTTATTAAACTCTTTTAAAACGTTTCCCTTGTTGATATACATTTGATTTAATTACTCCATTGTTATATGTAAGATTTATGTGGATAATTTCCTTTTTATACTCCACTATTTATGACAACTTTTCCTACTTTAGCCGGTCATTTCTTTAAGCTAATTGCTAGTTGTTTTATTCAAATAACTCTTTACCATTTTATTATATGTGTTCAATTAAGATTAATCTTGTACAGCCAAATCACTCAGCTTTAATTATAAATTGAGGTTTCCTTTATACCTTATTTCGAACCCAATTCTTTCAATTGAACTCCGATTTTTTTTTTTTGTTTATTAATTTACTTTGCATATCCTAATGTATATATTTTACCACAAATGAAATGATCAGGATTTGAATGTTTATCCACCACATGACATTGCATTGGCTACTCTTTGATAGGAATTCTTTTTGAAATAACTAATCATTATTTTGAACCTTCCCTCCCTTATTTGATTGGGTCCACCCTCACATTTTTGTGGATTTTGAGGGATGCCTAACATCATCCCCTCGAGATAACTTGAATCCTTACTTAGAATTTCTACGATTTCGCAAATTAAAATTAAAGTGTACATTACATAGTATAGTATATGTGTCCTAGTATACCTTAAATACTAGGTGGAGGCTCTAAGCTTCAATTAACCTTATAGAGTACTATAAGTTGTAGTTTGTTTTGTCTTGTGCAAAATAGGGTGCAACATGGAGTGTCTGTCTCCAACTCTCAAGTCATGCTCAAAGTAATACCATAGTTAAGCCCCTTCATGAATTGACAGACTCGCTCCCTGACTGTAGTAACCAAGGTAGGTGCGTGCCGGGACAACTCATTTAATTTGATAACATACTTTGACACTGTCATAGTCCCCTGATGTAGCTACTCAAACTCTGTGCGCCATGCATTCTGAAGGTTCTTGTAACGACCCGGCCGATCGTTTCGTGAGAATTGTCCCGTTTCCCCCATTTCTGCTTTATCATATATTTCTTAGCGTTTTTATATCATGTTGGTTCAGTTGGTTTAGGTTCAGAGTGGTCGTGCAGAGAACAGAGGCACCTAACCTCTTAAAGTAGCCTAATAGTTGAAAAGTCAAACTGAGAGTTGACTTGTTGGTAAATGACCTCGGAATGCAGATTTTATGGCTCGTATAGCTTCGCGAGGTGATTTGGGACTTAGGATTGTGTTTAGAATGAAGTTTTGATGTCCGGTGTAGAATTAGGCTTGAATTGGCGAAAGTTAGTTTTTGACGATTTCCGGTCGGTAGTGGAAAATAGGCTATAGGGGTCGGAATGGAATTCTGCAGGTGGAGCAGGTTCGTAATGTCATTTTGGAGATGTGTGCAAATTTCAAGTCAATCGGATGTGTTTTGGTTGGTTTCGGCATCATTGGCGAAATTTAGAAGTTTTAAAGTTCATAGGTTTGAATTTGATGTAATTTTGATGTTTTTGTGTTGTTTTTGGTGTTTCAAAGGCTCGACTAAGTTTAAATGATGCTATGGGGTGTGTTGGTATGTTTGGTTAGGGCCCCGAGGGGCTCGGGATTGATTTCGGATGGTTAGCGGAGGTTTGGACATAGGAAATTTGTAGCTAATAGCTGCTGGTGTGAATCTTCTGGTGTGGCCGTACCTGCGGAAGGGAAGCCGCAGATGCGATGCCGCAAATGCGAAGGACCCCACGCAGATGTGAAGATAGGCCAGGCAGGAGGAACCTGTAGGAAGCATTGGGCGCACATGCGAAGCCGCAGGTGCGGAAAAGGGATCGCAGGTGCGAGAATTGGATTGTTAGTGGGATTTCGCAGGTGCGCACCTGGGACCGCAGGTGCGGGTCCGCAGGTGCGGGTCCGCAGGTGCGAGGAATTGTCTGCATGTGCGGATTAACTGGGCAGAACAGTATAAAAGAGTGTCTCCGCGAAATTTTGGTTATTCTTCCATTGTTGCATGCGAGTAGAGCTTGTTTGAGAGCAAATTGAAGAAAGAATTCGAGGGTCTTCAATGGAGGTAAGTTGCCGGATTATAAAACTCGTTTCTATGCGCTTTTGTACGGATTAGGTTATTAATTTGAAGAATTAAAGTGGAAAAAGTTTGGAAAAACAGGGAGGAAGATTGGAAATTCTTTTGGTGATTTGAGTGGGCAATTATGGTCTGATTGTGGAGTTTTTGGTATATATAGAATCGTGGAGGATGAGAATTCTAGTGATGTAAATTTTATTGAATTCCGAGACGTGGGCCTGAGGCTCGGGTTTGGCCGAATTTCGAGAATTTGTGTTAAAATTTATATCTTTTGATTGGGCTTTGTTCCGTTAGCATATATTGATGATGTTAATCAGATTTTGGTTAGATTCGGAGTATTTGGGAGCCAATTCAAGGGGCAAGCGGATCGCAGAGTAGATTTTGGGCTGTTTTGAGGTAAGTAACGATTGTAACTCTAAACCTGAGGCTATGACACCCCGTTATTTGATATTGTGTTGATAAATGAGGTGACGAGCGTGGGGGCGTGCACCGATAGGGATTGTGACTTGGTACATCCCGTAGCGACTATTAAGCCACGTATTCGGGTTGAAACCTTATGGTATCCTGTGTTTCGGAAGTTTATACTTGTTTATGGGTTGTGAGCCATGTTTGGGGCCTTGTGCCGAACTGTTTAGACCCTCAGGGGCATTTTTCCATGTTTGTGTACTTTAACACTATTCTACCCCTATCATGTTAGAACAATTATGAACTGAGTCATGTTTCCTACTTGTTGTTATTTTCACTGTTATCACACTGCTTTGAAAACTCTGAAAAGTATTTTGGGCTGAGTCCCGTGAGTCGAGATGAATTTTCCAAGTGGCTTGTGAGGGTGACTGAGTCAGGCCGAGAGCCGAGTACGTGAGGATAGCTATGGATCGGGCTTCACGCCGCATCAGTATATATGTGTTAGGCCGAGCACCGAGTATGTGAGGATAGTTATAGGACGGGCTGCACGCCACAACAATATATGTGTTATATATTATATGTGGGTCTGGCTGCACGCCGCATCAATATAGATTATATATATATATATGGATTGGGTTGCACCCCACAACAATATACATATTGTATCGGGCTGCACGCCGCAGCAGATATAGCGCTTGGGCTGAAGGAGCCCCTCCAGGAGTCTGTACACCCCCCAGTGAGCGCAGTAGACTATTATATGGATTGAGTTGCACGCCGCAAAAATATATGTATATATATGGATCGAGTTGCACTCCGTAGCAGTATAAATATATATATATATATATATAAATGTAGTGGAGCGGGCTGCCCGCCGGAGCAGTTGTGTGTGTCATGGTACTTACTGAGTACAAGTGTTAAGTGAGAGCATGGGATACTGATAGTGGAGTCACGAGTGACTGAGAGGCTTGCCCGAGAGGCTTTATTGTGAGTGATACTGTGCCTGAGGGGCTTATATTTTATGAAAATGTTATTTTCACTCTTCTTTGCACTGAGCCTATGATAATAAATGTTGGACAAAAAATTTCATACGAGATTTTTAAATGAAAGTCGGGGTTTTATGAAATATTCGGAATTGTAGATTTCTGACTTAATTTGTTCATTTCCACTGTTATTCATTATATGGATTTACATGATTTAAATGGATCGTCACTACAATCATGTTTTTAGTTACAGTGATTACTTACTGAGTTGGCATACTCACGTTACTGCCTGCACCTCTGTGTGCAGATCCAGGTACCGGACCATCTCACTAGTTGATTTCCGGAGGAGCTTGGAGTTGTTCGAGGATTGAGGTAGTTGCTCAGCGTCCCCAGTTCACCTCCTTTCCTTCCCTTAGATTATAGTTTCTTTTGGTCTTTTGTACCTCAGACTTTTGCTGTAGCAAGCCCCTATGTTGTACATTGTATTTTCAGCCTTAGATGCTCATGACAATTGACTCCAGATTTTAGGGAAGTGTGTATTTGTTTCATCCCATTCTGCTATTTTTAAATTTGCTAAAATTTTGGGAAAATTAATATTTATATTGATAGTCTAAAATGGTTGGCTAGCCTAGTTCCATGATAGGCGTCATACGTCCGATTAGGATTTCGGGTCGTGACAGTTCTTGGGAACAAACTCTCTCAAAAATATCTCTTAAAACTAAGCCAAAGTGAGTGGGGCTACATCAACTAGCCTACCCTCCTTGTAAACCTTCCACCACTGATACGTTGTTTCTAATAGCTAAAATATAGTAAAAGAAACTCCGCTCACCTCCACAATACCCATGGTGTACAGAATATGATGGCACTTCTCTAGAAAGCCCTGCGCATCCTCAGTAGATGCGCCACTAAAAATAGGTGGATCATACTTATTGAACCTCTCGAGTATCCTCTGCTCCTCCTAAGATGCCGATGGCCTGACCTCAGGCTGAACCAAAATAGATGGCTGCCTTGGCATAATCCCTGGGACCTGATCAACATGGACTCGCTACTCTAGAGTGTAGGCTGTGGGAGTCTGAGCTCCTACCCCATCCTGAGATGTAGTTGGTGCAAGACGAATCAATTCCACTTGAGTTAGAGTGTCGAACATGATCAAAAACTGTGCTAGGGTATCCTGAAGTCCAGGGGAAGCAACAGGCATCTCGGGTGTCTATCCCCTAACCAAAGCTACTGGTATCTCCACAACCGCTTCCTGGGATGTGCTCTGGCTGCATTGTGTGCTTCTTCTCGACCTCTACCCCGGACCGGACCGGACCTCGTGCAGCTTTAGTAGAGGTGTGGGTGTCTATTCATCAGATCCAGCAGTGTGTGTCCTCACCATCTATGAGAGAATAGAAAGATAAAACTCAGGTTTCGAAATCAACAAATTCGCACGATAAAGAATCAAGAAGTGGAATTTTTCTTAACAGTTTTGTAGCCTCTCGAAGATAAGTACACATGTCTCTGTACCAATCTGCAAGACTCTACAAAACTTGCTTATGACTCGTAGTGCCTATGAACCAAGAGCCCTGATACCAACTTGTCACGACCCCAATTTCCCCACCTTAGGATGTCGTGATGGCATCTAGTCTCTAAGACTTAGTAAGCCTAACATTCATTGAGATCTTAACAGGATTTAACAACTAAGATAATAAGATAATTTGTTAAAACTCATAATAACTCAAAATAGAACATATGTAACATAATTCCCAAAATTTGTGAAACTGAGTTATAAGCTCTACAAAAATAATCTAAAACTCTCTAAACAACACTGTCTAAATAGAAGATAAACAGTAGCAAAAGTAATGACTGAAGGTGACAATGAGGCCTGTGAGCGTCAAGCAAGTATATCTTGACGTCTCCAAAATGTATGGTCAAATCACTAATGCATAGCCTGAGCTGAAGTACCTAAATCTGCATAAAAATGTGCAGAAGCGTAGAATGAGTATACCACAATCGTAGTGAGTAAGTATCAAGCCTAATCTCCGTAGAGTGGTAACGAGGTCAGGTCAATGCACCTTTTAGGATAAGAGAAACTGAACAAGGTGTAGTATAAGAAAATAACGGAAGACGAGGAAATAGATGACTATAAAGTAGTTCAATAAGGTAAGCTAACAACGAAATATAAAACAATTAAGGCAACAAGGAGTGAACACATGGTAACAACATCAAGAATCAATATGGACGAGTACAAGTAAGGCAAATAAAGAGATAACAAAACTGCTCAACCAACACGCCTCTTTAACATAAAATGTACAACAAGAATTACAATTGAGGTACCGCCTCAAATCCAGTTTCACAATTCAAAATTACAACCTTTTCTTATACCGTCTTGTGATTCTTACATTAATATATTTTGGAAATATTTTCCAAGAAATAGCTACACGTACTTTATCCTCCTTATATGGCCGTGTGGCTTCAAGTAATTCCCTTACCAGCAACTTGCACGTAAATTCCCACCTTATGTCTCCATATGCACATTAACCCCTATCCTTATACCACCGCATGCACATAAATATCACAACACAATAATAACTCACACCACAAGTGCCCATATGCCACAACTTGCAAATATCAAAAATACCAAGGTTACCACAACGTATAGCCCAATACTCAATCACAAAGTGAACAAGAATATCCATAATAACAAAGTGAGTGAGAATTCTCAAAAAGGAAAGATATCTCAATAATCAACAGCTCAAACAAGAATAACCCGACACTAAAGGAGGTGACATAACAATAAGAGATATAGCAAAGGCACCTAAGGCATATAAGAGCATGTTTGATAATAAAGGATAGAGCATGTGATAATAACATCAAGTAAAGCGTGTAAGAGAAATTTAACAATGGAAGATCTAACATGATATTTTAATTTCTAATTAGATACATGAAAGAGTCTAAGAGTCTAAAACGGTCAAAATACCACATATAAGCCCGTGTACTCACTCGTCACCTCATGCACATGTCTTTCACATAATCCAAATAACACAAATCAACCCAAGTCCTAAGGGGTAGTTCCCGTACAAAAAGTTATGCATAAAACTTACCTCAAACAAGAAAAATCAACCCACAAGTAAGCCTTTTCCGCAAAAATCCAACTTTGAACAACTTAAATCTGGCCAAAATACTTTATACGATAAATACAAACCATAGGAAGCGATTTCGGATAATAAAGATCTTTAAAGAAAATCAAAAATTCAATCTTGGGCTCACACCTTGGAACCTGACCAAACTTACAAAATCTGAACACCCATTCCGATTCGAATCCAACCATATAAAAATTACCCAATTTTGACCGCAAATCGACCTTCAAATCCTCAATTCATAGTTTAGGAAAGTTTTCAGAAAATCCCGAATTTATCCAACTCAAATCACTAAATAAATTATAAGAACAATGATGGAATCATGAATAATAAGCAAATCCAAGTCAAAAACACTTACCCTGATACAATTCTTGAAAATCTCCTCCAAATGGAATAAACCCAAAATATGAAAAATGGAATAAACCCTCGACTCACTCCTATTTCTGCCCAGTCTTCCCACACCCGCAGACTTTCTGTCGCATCTGCGACTCTGGATCTAAGGAAAATCCATCGCAGATGTGGCTTCCACTAAAGTTCAGGAGATTCAGCTTTTGCGGAAATGACGCACCTTCAACTTTCAACCCTTGGTCAAACCTATCAACCTTCCAAACCTTCAACTTTCCAACTTTCTCTAAAAAGCACCAAATCAACATACGGACCTCCAAATCAACATCCAGACATATTCCTAAATCCGAAATCACCGTACTAACCTATCAGAACATCAAAATTCCATTTCAGAGTTGTCTACACAAAAGTCAAACTCCGGTCAGCTCTTTTAACTTAAGCTTCCAACCTTGGAACTAAGTGTCCAATTTCACTCCGAAACTCACTGAAACCAAACCAACCACCTCGGCAAGTCACAATTGAACATAGAGGAGGCATTAAATAGGGGAACGTGGCTAAATTACTCAAAATGACTAACCGGGTCATTACAGATGTGCGGGCTTGAGGTTGACTTATCGAATTAACTTTTTTATTTTCATTAAAGATCAAATCTTTATTATTCGGAATTGCTTACTATGGCTTTTATTTATGATATTAAGTTATTATGGCCAGATTCAAGTCGTTCAGGGCTGCATTTGCGCAAGGGATTGTTAGTGGACTGATTTAGATTGTTTGAGGTAAGTGTATTGCCTAACTTTGCGTGGGAGAACTAAATATTAAGATTGGAT
Organism: Nicotiana paniculata; assembly: GCA_005239505.1. Lineage (NCBI taxonomy): Eukaryota > Viridiplantae > Streptophyta > Magnoliopsida > Solanales > Solanaceae > Nicotiana > Nicotiana paniculata. Next base: position 32,451 of record MDKI01138599.1, on the reverse strand, counting down.
TGATTGTACTATTTGAATTATATGGAAGGCGCGTCCATGAAGTGACGAGTGTGTACATGGGCTTATATGTAAATATTGACTGGTTTAGACCCTTAGGTTACTTATAAGCATTTAAATGAAGTTGTTATTATTTGTTCTATCTTTTGTTGTCAATTTTATTCTTACATGATTTAATTGATGTTTTTAATACATGTTCGAGTTTCTATTTTCGAGGTTACTTTTATGTGCATTTATTTTAGCTGTTATTACATGTTATTCCTTCTATTATTGAGTTATTCTCATGGATTTATTCGTAGTTGCTATTTCATGCTATCTCTTTCATTGTTAAGGTTATGTAATGCATTAGAATTTGAAGTTACCATTTCATGAAAATACCTTCATTTTTGAGTTACTAAGTTGTAGTTGTTGAGAGCTATTAACACGTTTGTAGTTGAAAGTGTTGGTTATTGGAATACCTTTCCTTGTTTAGTTATTTCTCGTTCCTTTTGTTGTTAATAATATTCTTGTACACATTGTGGTTGAGCCGTGGGCAATGTGTTGTGGTGACATTGATAATGTTAATTTTTGGCAATGTTGTGGCATATGGCACATGTGGTGCGAGTTGATTATTGTGTTGTGATATTGATGCACATGCGCCGAGATAAGGTGGGATTTATACACGTGTTGCTAGTAAGAAAATTACTTGAAACCACGCGATGAAATAAGGGGGCTAAAGCGTGTGAATCTATTTCGGGAATTGTTTTTAAAAAAAATATGTGCAAGGCTCACTCGGCAATATAAGGAAGATTGTGATTGTTGAAATGTGAATATGAAATGCGGTACTTTGGTGGGATTTTTGTTATATTCTAGATTGGAAAGGCTTATTGATTTGAACGGTTATTGTTTTGTTTCCTTACCTCATTCTATTCGTATTTTTTTATTGTAATTGGTTACTTGTTGTCCTTATCATATGTACCCTCTTTGTTGTCACTTGTTTCTTTTATTCCGTTGATAGCCTGGTATTGATAAATTACTTTATATCATCTAATTGCCTTATATCCCCGTTGCTAGATTATATTAACATTTTGCACATGTTCCTATGTCTAGTAGGTGTCTTGACCTGACCTCGTCACTACTCTACTGAGGTTAGGCTTGATACTTACTGGGTATCATTGTGGTGTACTCATGCTATGCTTTTGCATATTTTTGTGCAGATCCATGTACTTTTGCTCGTTCTGAATGCTAGTGAGTTGACCAAGACACGTCGGAGACTTCAAGGTATACCTGCTTGATGCTCGCAGGCTTCTTAGTCACCTTCTAGTGATCTTATGCTACTGTTTCTTGTATTTCAGAATAGTATTTTATTAGAGATTCTTAGTATATATCAGTAGATATTATGACTTAGTTCTACCAATTTTGGGGATTACTTGACTATTGTTTTGTTTTGGATTATTATGACAATTTATCAGTTTAATTTATATCTTAGTTGTTATTTCGAATATATTTTCAATATGTGTTAGGCTCACCTAATCTTAGAGACTAGGTGTCATCACAACATCCTAGATTAGAATTTAGGGTTGTGACAAGTTGGTATCAGAGCTCTAGGCTCATAGGTGCTACGAGTCATAAGTAAATTTGTAGAGTCTTCCGTACATAGACGTCTGCCCTTATCTTCGAGTGGCTACAAAACTATTAAGAAATTCCACTTCTTCAATTCCTTCGTGCGGATTTTGTTGATTTTGGAATCTGAGCCTTTGTCTTTCTATTCTCTCACATATGGTGAGAAAACACACTATTGGATCAGGTGAGCAAACACCCATGCCCCTTATAGAGCCGTGAGAGGCTGGGGCCAAGATAGAGGATGAGGAAGGGCACGTGATGCAGCTAGAGCACCTACTAGAACATCTACTAAGGAACACCAGTAGCTCCAGTTGGGAATCAGGCACTTGATACGCGTGCTTTTACCCATGCACTCCAGGAGATATCGACACATTTCCTAATCATGTTCGGTACTTTATCTCATGCAAGATTGATCCAGTTGCTCCAGTTACTTCTCAGGCTGGGGGAGGAGCCTAGTCTCTTGTCGCCTGTACTCCAAAGCAGCGGGTTCATGTTGATTAGGTTCCTAGAGTTTTTTCATTACAGCCCCTATCCCGGCTAAGCCTGAGGTCAGGCCAGAGGCATCGGAGGGGGAGAAGAGAAGACTTGAGAGGTAAAGGAAGTAAGATCCTCCTACTTTCAGTGGCATAGTTACTGAGGATACTAGGGTTTTCTAGACAAGTGTCACTATATTCTCCGCACCATGAACATTGTGGAGGTGAGTGGAGTCGTTTTTACTATATTTCAGCTGTTAGGGGCATCGTATAGGTGGTGGTAGGCTTATGAGAAGAGTAGGTGAGTTGATGCAGCGCCATTCACTTGGGATTAGTTTTCAAATATATTTTTGTGAGAGTTCGTTCCCCAGACCCTCTGGGATTCATGCCGCGCAAATTTTGAGCAGCTATGTCAAGGGAATATGATAGTGTTGAAGTATGCTATTAGGTTCAGTGAGTTATCTCGTCATGCACCTGCTTTGGTTTCTACAATTAGAGAGCGGGTTCGCAGATTCATCGAGGGGCTCAGTTATGGTGTTAGATTCAGTAAGGCTCAGGAGTTGGAGACGGATACTCTATTTCAGCAGGTTGTATAGATCGCTCGGAAGATGGAGCGTATGCAGGGCCAGAAGAGGGACAGAAAGGTCAAGAGGCCTAGAGATTCTGGTGGATTTAGTGGTGCGTGTGCTAAAGTTTTAGCTCGTCATGGTAGAGGTTATGTGATGTGACTAGTTCATTCAGCACTTCTAGCTACTCACAGTGCTCTAGCCATTTCGTGGTCTCAGATCACCCATTATGCACAACCACTTTCCAGTGCACCTCCTGCACGGGGTGCCTTCAGCGGTCAGTCTAGTCGACTAGGTCAGATTCAGCTTCGGTAGCCACACCCTTTGAGAGGTTGTTTCTTGTGGAGATACTAAGCATATGGTAAGGGACTATCCTAGACTTAGCAGGGGTGAACCTCCAAAGAATACACAGGGTTTATAGATTCCACGGGGTCCACAAGGTTCACAGGCTATGGTTGCTGCTCCAGTTGTTGCTCCACCTTCATCGCCAGCTAGGGGTGGAGGTCATGCGGGTAGAGGTCGCCCTAGATGGGGAGGCCAGGCTTGTTTGTATGCTTTTCTAGGTAGGACGGAGGCGGTCACATCAGTTGTTGTCATCACATGTATTGTTATGGTCTGTCATAGGGATGCATCAATTTTATTTGATTCAGGTTCAACTTATTCGTATATGTCATCTTACTTTGCTCCATATTTGGATATATCTCGTGATTCTTTGAGTGCTCATGTACATGTGTCTATGCCTGTAGGAGGTTATATTGTCGTAGACCGTGTTTATTGGTCATTTTTGGTCACTATCGGGGGTTATGAGACAAATTTGACCTTCTACTACTCAATATGGTAGACTTTGATGTGATATTGGGCATGGATTGGTTGTCGTACGATCATGCTATTATGGACTATCACGCCAAGACCGTGACTTGGCTATGCCAGGGTTGTCGTGGTTGGAGTGGAGAGGTATAGTGGATTATATTCCTAGTCGGGTGGTGAAGTATATCTAGCCTTTATGAGAGATATTAGTGTTGATACTCCAACCGTTTAGTCAGTTCCAGTAGTGAGGGTTTTCCCAGATGTATTTCCAGCAGACCTACTGGGCATGATTCCCGATAGACATATTGATTTAGGTATTGACTTGGTGTTGGGCACTCAACCCATTTCTATTCACTATATTGTATGGCACTAGTGTAGTTGAAGGAATTAAAGGAACAACTTTAGGAGTTGCTTGATATATGTTTCATCCGACCGAGTGTCTCGCCTTGAGGTGCTCCAATTCTATTTGTAAAGAAGAAAGACGGCTCTATGAGGTTTTGTATTGATAACAGGCAACTGAAAAAGGTTATAGTCAAGAACAAGTACCCACTACCACGTATTGATGATCTGTTCGACCAGCTTCAGGGTGCTCAGGTATTCTCGAAGATTGATATTAGATTAAGGTACCATCAGCTGAAGATTCAGGTTTCATATATTCTGAAAACTACTTTTAGGACTCGCTATGGTCTGTTTGAGTTTTTGGTGATGTCATTCGGGCTGACCAATGCCCCAGCAACATTTATTCACTTGATGAATAGTGTGTTCCAGCCATATCTTTATTCTTTTGTCATTATGTTCATTTATGACATATTGGTGTATTCTCACTGCCGGGAGGATCATGAGCAGCATTTGAGGATAGTGCTCCAAACCTTGAGGGAGAAGAAGTTATGTGCTAAATTCTCCAGGTTTGAGTTTTGGCTTTATTCAGTGGCATTTTTGGGCCATGTGGTGTTTAGTAAGGGTATTAAGGTGGATCCGAATAACGTGGAGGTAGTTCAGAGGTTGCCCTGACCGTCTTCTGCTGCTGAGAGTTTTCCAAGTTTTGCTGGTTATTATCTCCATTTTGTAGAGGGGTTTTCATCCATCCAAGCTTATTTGACTAGATTGACTCAGAAGGCTGCTCCATTCAGGTCTACAACGAGTGTGAGGAGAGTTTTCAGTAGATCAAGATTGCCTTGAGCACAACTCCAATTCTGGTTTTGCCTTCAGCATCAGGTTTATATACAGTTTATTGTGATGCTACACGAATTGGCATTGGACGTGTATTGATGTAGGAGGATAGAGTGATTTCTTATGCTTCGCGTCAGTTGACGCCCAATGGAAGAACTACCCAATACATGATTTAGAGTTGGAAACCATTATTCATGCATTAAAGATTTGGAGGCACTATATATACGGAGTTTCATGTGAGGTATTCATAGATCATTGGAGTCTACAACACTTGTTTAAGAAAAATAATCTGAACTTGAGGTAATGAAGGTGGTTAAAGCTGTTAAAAGACTATGATATCATCATTCTTTATCTTCCCGGGAAGGCCAATGTAGTGGTTGATGCCTTGAGCAGGTGATCACGTCCAATTCACACCCAATTAAAGAGTATGAAATGACCATTACAATTATAAAACTCAATGCAAGTCGGGGTCGAATCCACGTGGAGTTTAAGTTGGTGTTAAGGTAAATACTGAAGAAAAAGAGCCTAAAATAACCCAATTTAGCTTTCAAACAAGTGTGGGCAATTAACTTCTAAGAGATTGAACTGACTAGTAAGAAAATAATGAAACAAATATTTTTGGTGTTTTTATCAAATAACTAAAACGCCTAGGGTTTTACCCTTCAACTAGGTAAAAATCTAATGGGTAGAGTAAATCTATGATTGTTTGGTAGATCGGGGTGTGTTATGACTCTTAGTGCTCAAGTATCCACTCAATACCTCTCGGTCAAAGAGTGGTTATGCCCAAATTGGCTTTCTTAAGACCAAATAGATAGCAATCTAAAAAATTGATATGGGTCCAAGTGGAATTATTCCTATCTCTAGTTCAAATCCTTTAATCAAACTAATCAAAACTTTAACTAGTTCAATTTCTTGTTAGCCGAGTTTTCCTAGACTATGCTCCTCTTTCTCAAGAAATAACTAAGTCAAATAGGAATTATTTGCAACCATTAATTCTAGATATAAATCATAAACAAGGCTAAATAACATACATCCAATCAATAAAAAACATTAATATTAAATACACATAAGTTTTACACTCTAGGGTTGGGTCACAACCCTAAATAAAATCTAGCTACTCATAATCACATACATAGAAAATGAAAATGAAGAAGTAATTGAAGACATAAAACTAAAATTAAAAGCTAAAGTTAATGGGTCTTCTCTAATTATAGTCAGAAATTTCCCAAAATGGATAAGTCTAACAGCTCATAGCTGTTACAGTACAAAAGTTTCCCTAAAAAGTGTTTCTCATCTATTTATACTGCTCTAAAATTTGTTGATAAAAATACCCTTGAGGAGGTTCTGTGGCCACATAATTTCATATGCGGTGCACACTTCAGTTTGATTCTCATGCGGTGCTTATCAGTTGGAGAAATTCTACGGTCTTGCATAAACTTCTGCGGCCGCACTTCAGCTTCTACGACCGCACAATTTGGCTGCGGGCCACGCTTCAATGAGGTTTCAGACTTTCTCTTTTGGATCTTCTCTGATCTCTCAATCTTGTCAGTGCGAGCTTCAAATGTGACCGCACTGCTGCTAGGATCTTCTGAAGCTTCAGGGTTTAGTGTGCGGCTGCACTTTATTTTATGCGGGTCGCATATGTATTTGTGGCAGCCGAATAAATTCTGCAGACCGCACAAGTCTTTTCATTTCTTCTATTTGACTATTTGAGCTGGTACATCTCATATTTAGGTTAGATTTCTTCAGTTAGCTCACATACTCCAGCATACCTACAATTCACACATTTTCATTTGATTCGTAAACAAAAATCACTACTTTCGGACTAAAAACTAAAGCAAAAAGGTACTAATAAGTGGTTAAAATCCACACTTATCAACTACTCCAAACTTAAGTCTTTGCTTGTCCTCAAGCAACTAGATTAGTTTCCTCCTTTCCTTTGTGAAATATAAGTTCAAAGAGTCACGTATAAGTCATTTATACTTAGTTGGGACCAACAATTACCCACAATACTCATGAATTCTCAACAAGGTGTCAAATTTTAAAAAAAAGTGAAACCTGCATGTACCTCTAGTGTGACATTTGAGCCTCAAGAATTATCTTCACCTATCAAGGAATCTTGTTCTTTCATGTAAATTATTGTGGAATCCAAACTCAACCTCTTCTACCTTCCATTTTCCATGCTCACGTCAAGATTTAACACTCAATTCCTAGAGCAATAAAGGTTTCACTCTTCTCTCACAAAGGAATGTCACAAGTAAAGCTTCAAGTACCATAGGCTTGCCCCTCATGTAAATCTCACCTAATGTAATCTTACTCGGTTCGAAATTAATTAGGATTTCTTTCGGGTGGTAATGAAGGATTTTGGATTAGGGGTAGGATACCATATGGATTATAAGTGGTTAAACCCTTCCTTAGGCACTCCACATCTCATTTCTTGGCTCACACTTGCCAAACTCTTGGAGGAATTTCTTTTTCTTGGAGACTAGAGAGACATGACATCAATCCTTATTGTTTATTTCATTCTTTTTCTCCCTTGATGATCATACTAGAGATAATTGCCTCTCTTCAATTTCTTCAATCTCCCCTTTTAGATTCCTTAGCTTTCCCCCCATACTTAGGTTGTGTGCCACTTAATGAATATGAGTGCTAAGGAAGGTCCAGGTGCCAAGAGAGGATTATGATCAGACGAGTAAACGCTTGTAGCATGGTTACCAACAGAGAAAGGCTAAAGGCTCAAAGGGGTTGACTTGGGATAATGATCAGAGGGTGGAAATAGAAAGCTCAAACGGTCAAGGGAAAGCCTACAATCATTTTTCAAACCAAGAAAAAATAGAATTTTGCCTTGAAACACATTCAGGGCAAGTTTTAGACTATTCACTCAAGTACTTGGACTAGCAACAACATTTCATCGCACCTCTCATGCAACTAGACCGTAAAAGAGGATAGAGTCTAAAACCCAAAACAATCACAATCAAGTTAAATATCACTATGGTCTTCAACCACCTAATAATTATCAAAGACAACTCAAGAAACTCAAAGTCACTTTTACTAGAGCTAATTCTTCCAAAAACCTTGTTTCAAACAATAAGCATGCAGTTAAGTGTATTGCTGCCACATGAAGCATAAATAACCCTTCTTAGACTGACTTAATTAGGGCTTTATTCATTACTACTTACTACTACTATTACCTAAACATGAAACTAACTCATTCTCTTAAGAAAGTTGTCACACTATCCATCCTCGGAAAGAGTCACCCAGTTCACACAAAAGCTCACCTTTGGAAAGAACCGTGACATTAAGAAAACTAAAGGATTATTATCCAATAGTAATAAAAACATTAAAAAAATTTAAACTACAAAAAAAGTGAAGATACTAATAAATGTAACAAACTAATAAAGATAAACAAGAAAAGAATAATCCAATTATTGCATCCCAATATAATCAGATGTAGCCAATTATCATATATAGAATTATCCACCCGTTACCCGAAATAAAATGAAGAATTGTCCCCAATGCTTAGCAAAATAAGATCAAAGTGTAGAAAGGGCAAAGAAACTCCCTAAATGTCCTCAGTCATCAAAGTGTCACCAGTAGAATCAGTCCCAGCCGACTCAGCTTATTGAATAATATCATCATCGTGTGCGGGAGAGACTTGGGAGTTGAACATATCGCGCACCACCTCAGCAGTGCTGGACGCAAGGCACATCTCCTCAGCCCGAGCAGCGGGATCCTCATGAGAAGATGGATCTGGGTGAAGCTGGGCGGGGTTTAGTAGAATGTCAAAAGGCAAATCATCGGCCTTAGCTATCCTGGTCACCTCAGATCAAAGTGCATCAACTGACTTCTTGTTGGCATGTATCTTTATTATCTTCTTTACTTGCTTGGTCAACTTCTCAATCACTGCACCATGTTGTACTAGTGTGTCCATGATCACCTTCTGGTTGTCCAATACTATGGTGAGCTTCTTATCTATATAAGAGGAGTCCAGTTGTGGCTTTGAAGATGTCTGCCTTGCAACTGTACTGGAGATCTCAGACAACTTTAAAGTAGCTGCTTGCATCTAGTTGCTGAGGCTCACAAGTGGTTGGGAGACCCACAAGGAAGACAATGGACCTATCGTCACAGGCACCAACCTCGGAGCTAAAGTAGGGGCTAATGATGATGGCAGCTCTAGCACTGGTGGAAGGCTCAGATGAAGTAGACAGAATGTCAGAGGGACCAGGAGCTACAACTACCGTCTCATAAAATTGGCCAACAATATTAGGAGTTGAATTCTCTTATTTGGGTTCCTCAGATCTTGTAACTTATACCACTCAAAAGGACCAGTGAGCTTGACCATTGTGTCAAATGGACTGGACTCCACCTTGGCATCAGTCAGTTACTTAGTGATAGTGATGGGGTAAGGGTAAGATGTGTTACCCTGTGGTGCCACAAGTGAGATATTGGATGACATCAGAGAACCTAATAAAACTCTTGGCAAGGGCAGGTTGTTCATATTCAAGCATGAGTAAAGTCTACTGAACACAAAGGTATGCCACCCTTTTGCCTCAAAGTTCAGAGTGTTGTGGAGGATTGGCACCCCGGAACCCATCCGAGGGAGAGTAGGTCCATGTGCAAGAATCTCAGCAAGCTACAGTCTAGCCTCCTCCATCTAGACTAATTTTTCAAAATATTCCTTTGGATCCACATCATCAAATCCAAGGTACTATATCGAACTTTAATTTTAGGTTGCGCATTGTGGTAATATTTGTCCCTTTGAGAATATGCGACGTGTTGGCGTAGAATTCCAGACAAGATGCTCTTTCACATCCACCAGCTTCTAAGTAAACTGCATCCACCCCTTTTCTCTTTCTAAACTGCTCTAAGACCGCGGGGTTGTATTCGTCTAAGTATTTGAGGAGGAATTGACGTTCATGAGTTAAGGATATCTCCTTCCACCACATTCAAGTCTGTGTATGCTTGCAAACTCAAAAACAGGTCTTCATAGACCACCTTCTTCTTAGTCCGAGCCATGTCTGACTGTGCACTTGATCCCTCTCTCCCGTCATCTGGGAGATCATCTGAATCAGGAGCAGCTGCATCGGACTTATGATTGGTACTAGCTTAGCCCTGGGAGGTACTGTGAGATGTGGAAGGCACATCTAGAGGCTCAAACTACCCCGGTGGCCTAGATTGCTCTTCATTGCACTCTTCAGCTAGAAGCACAAAATTCCTCTCTGTGGCCTCCTTAAATGGGTCATAAGAACTCGACTCTGATAGGTTTCTACCTCTCCCCCGGCCTGCAGTTGTATTCTTTGTAATGGCCCTTTACACACTCGAGTGCATGACACCTCTACCTCTGCTCCTCGTGATTCTCCTCTTCCTTTTGAAGACTCTCCTCGTCCTATTGATCGCACCATTGTACGTGTATGCACTAAGAGATTTTTCAATTGATATACATGTTGTAAATAGTTAAAAGTCATATAAACATACGAGGACACCATAGAAGCAGTAAGGTTTCAAGTTTGTAGCATGTAGTAGACAAGGTACAAATACAGTCCGCACATTTTGGAGTGAGGGTCCGCAAAGTGGAAATGTGCCGCACAATTCCAACTACGGGCTGCACTTCAGCACAATTGTGCTAAGTCATCATAACAGGGTCCTTGATGGACAGTGAGACCTCATTATGCGGTCCGAATAAACAACACTTGCGATCCGCACTTGAGATGCTCAGAGAGTAGGTTCTCTAATTATAAGTGCAAACCTCCCATTACGGCAGCAGAATAAAATTCACAGTCTGCACAATTCAAATGCGGCTGCAAAATCAACTAGCCTAGCAAGTTATTCGAACAGATGTCTGCGGACTGTACAATTTCAAGTGTGGATCGCACAACCAAGAGCAGTACGGCTGCAGGTCTTTTAACCCAGGTTATTCAAAAATGTAATTAATCCTACTGGGAAACATGGTATAGGCATGATAATCAACAACCCAACTCTATCTAAGCATACTTGGACAAATACCTAATGTGAAACTACTCCACATGGACACACTACAGGAATCCAATAACAGATGGCCTAAAAAGAAGTTAAAAAGTCAAAATAAATTTAAAAAAACAAGATTGAAGTGATGTATACCAGATAGTGCTAGTGTACTAAGATCCAAGTGAGTGTGAAGGGTTGTTTGTGATCCAAAGTGCAAGTACGTGGGCAACTCTAAGAGTAATAGTACGAGGGTGGAAATGGTGAGAAGTGTAAAAGGAGGGGCACTGTTCTATTTATACTCAGAAGAAAGTGAGGGTAAAAGAAGGCGAGTGCGACCACGCAATTTTGAGTGTGGTTCGCACACTGTTACCTAGGCAGCACTAAAGCACTAAGTTGTGTTGTCCTCACATTTACAAGTGCGACCGCACTTCTGAAACTCTAGTTCAACCACTTCTCTGATAGTTCTCTTTTGCGACCACATAATTCGTGATGGTCCGCAAACTCACTCCGCACTGTTTGGAGAAAAGTTTAGAGAACCTTCCATTTAGCACTTGAGATTATCCTTGCAATTGCGGTCCGCAGATGAAATTTGCAGCAGCACAAAATCTTCTGCGGCCAGCATTCCTTTTCTACGGTGGCACTAAAAAAAGTGTGGTCCATAATTTTGCCATGTATGACACCGCTTCAGCTATCATTTACATCTAACAGTAATCCCTACAACACACTTCAAATCAAGTTAAACACAACAAACAACATATAACTAAAAGAGAAAAAGGAAAAGAACTTGGGTTGCCTCCCAAGAAACGTTTTGTTTAACATCGTGGCATGACATAATGCCATAGCATCCTCAAGTGAAGTAAATAACTACCACCACATGGCTCTCTCCAACTTTTCCCAAATAGTGCTTCACTTGACGACTATTGAATCGAAATATTTCATTGTTCTTATTCTTCAAGTCCAAGGCACCAAAAGGTGTCATATTAACAATTTCAAAAGGACCACTCCACTTTGACTTGAGCTTCCCGGGAAACATTCTCAACCCTAAGTTGAACAATAACTCTACATTACCGGCCTTGAACTCCTTGTTCCAAATATACTTGTCATGTAGATATTTCATCTTTTGTTTGTACAAGGACGAACTTTCATATGCATGATAGCAGAAATCATCCAATTCATTCAGTGTGCAACTCGCAAGTTAGCGGATACATCCTAATCAAGATTCATTTCCTTCAAGGCCCACATTGCTTTGTGCTTTAGTTACACCGGAAGATGACAAGATTTTCTGAACACCAACCAGTATGGGGACGTTCCGAGAGGTGTTTTGTAAGCCGTCCTATATGCCCATATAGCATCATCAAGCTTCTTATACCAATCCATCCTATTTGCATTCACCGTCTAGGACAAAATACTCTTTATCTCCAGGTTGGAGACTTCTAATTGACCACTAGTTTGTGGGTGATAGGGAGTTATCACTTTGTGAGTAACACCATACTTGCCAAGTAAAGTGTCGAAAGTCTTGTTGCAAAAATGTGACCCTCCATCACTTATGATTGCTAGCGGAGTACCAAATCTTGTAAAAATATTCCTCTTCAAGAAAGCCACCACACTTCTAGCCTCACTATTGGGTAAGGCAATGGCCTCAACCCATTTAGACACATAATCCACCGCGACCAATATATAGTTATTTCCACAAGAACTCACGAAAAGGTTCATAAATTCGATACCCCAAACATCAAAGATATCAATCTCCAAGATGGTTGTAAGGGGCATCTTCTGTTTCTTTGAAATTGTAAGGCCCCATAAAATTTCACCTAGAACCTAAGTTTTCGTGGTGCCAAGGTAGGCTAATGTATTTGAGTATTGTGGTTATACATTACGTCTGGGATTTGAAAGAACAGCGTTGCAGAACACGGCATTTCTACAGTCTATTATGCGACCATGGAACTACTCCGTAGACTCTAGATCTCTATAGAGTGGAGCAGAAAAAGGGACAACTTTTGGAGGTCATTTTACGGTCAATTATGCAACCGCATAATCATTTCACGTTCAATTATGCGACCGCATAATTATTTCACAGTCCGCACATTCGTCGTAAAACCAGCATGAGAAAATTTCGGAGGAAGATTCTGCGGCGCGTTATGCGACCGCATAACTGATCATCGTCCGTTGATCTATCATAGACTAGGCCAGGACAGCCGAGTTTTGGAGGACCATTTTGCCGGTCCATTGCGCGGACTGCATACCTATTCTCTGGTCCGCTCTACGGCCGCATAATTGAGTTCGGAGGGTCCAATTTTTTTTATTTTTATAACCCGACCCCATTTTGATTAAAAACCATTTTGGCTCATTTAGAAGGGAGTGATCTAGAGAGATAGAGAGAAGTAAGGGCTCCAACATCTTCCACTTCAATTCCTTGAACAAGCCTTGGAAAATTCACAAGGAAAACTTGCAAAATTATCTACTAAAGAGGTAAGGTTCTATCCCTAACTTTCTATTTCGAATTTGAGGCAGAAGATAGGTAATGGGGAGTGTGATTCTTGGGAATGGGAGTTGTTTTTGGGTATTCATGTACCAAAAAGGATGGTGGGGAGGTCATCTAACTAACATGGGTAAGCTCTTGGTGTTGGATTGGTTGCGGGGTGAAGGAGACCTTGTAGAAGAACCTTATAGTTAAATTGCACACATAGTGTTCGATGAAGTTCTTAAATGAGACGAACCCATGAAATTCTTCCTAATTATGGTTCGATTTTGTCGTCTCTCTAATAGATTAAAGTCGCTAGGATTTTCGAACATAGTTGTAAATTAAGGCAAGCTCAAGCGAGGTATGTTGGCTAAACTCCTCTTGTAGAATCAAATTTCATGATGTCCTCGTAAGTTGAAATTATGATTAGCTCAAGTTATTACTTCTCATGTTCCGAGTCCTTCCTAATAAATTTGATTATTCTAAATAAGTGTTGTATTGAAAGACGTATCTTCTCAAAATGTGTTCCAAATGTTCCTATCATATCATGATTCCCTCCGAGAATGTAATTGAGTATAACCAATGTATCAAAGGTGTTATGATTTAAAATCATGTTTAAATTGCAAGTTATTATGCCCTATTGTTGAAGAAAAAATCAATGTGCTCAAGACCCTTATTGCTCATATATATACTTTAAGTATTGATTATAAATGCCCTTATTGCTGATAATCCATGATGGTGCTTGAAAGTGAAAGGAGTGAGCATGAAATATGAAATACGACCGACGTTATAAGAATGAAATTACACTTGTGGCCACTAGTGCCAATAAAATGAAAAGACATGTGAAAGATTATGAAATGAGCTGTAAATCCTTTGTATAATAAATATTTCTGGGAGTATCATTTAGTCACCGAGGAAGGGTAGGTTTAAATATCCTATCCCCAAAACTACACGTGCCGGTGTAGGAGTGGTTGAGAGGTAAAATCCATATGTTTATGTGATGAGATTATTCCCCTTAAATGGGATGAGATTGATGTGTTGAGATTATTACCCTTAATTGAGATGAGATGATTGCTAGCAGAAAGTGATGTCGACCCACATGACATTGTGGTGAGACAGCTTAGCCGATCGGACTGAGATCGGATGCCGTGCCACATACTTGGTGGTGTTGTGATTGGATGTCTTTGGGTGAGATGCCTTAGCTGATTGGGCCGTGATCAGACTCCATGCTAAAAACACAGTGGTGTAATCGGTACTAATTATCTCCCAACCTAAAACATTGTTATATACTTGAAAATCTATTCTTCTCTTAACTTGGCGCTTATATATTGTTTGGGGTTCTCATTTATACTATGTTGTTTCTCCTTGTACTGTTTCACGATTCATCGATAGAGTGTTTAGTCTTACATACTAGTACTATTTCATATGTACTAACGTCCTTTTTGTCGGGGGCACTGCATCTTTGATGGATGCAGGTGGTTCCACAGCAGGTGGCATCCATCCGTGATAGTGGTACACTCTCTTCCCAGCTGACTTGGTGAGCTCCACTTTATTTCGGTGGCTTGTATCTTTTGTTCTTTATGTATAGAGTTTTGAGGTATAGTTGGGGCCTTGTTGCCGGTACTATCATTGTACTCTTTTGTATCCGTTAGAGGCTCCGTAGACATAGTATGGGTTGTATATTGGTGTTGTGAAAATCAAACTAGAAATGTTGTATTTGTATCACATGTTCCACTTCAAACTCTGAATGTGTAATGTATTTTGGGAATTATAAATGAAGTAACTAATGGTAATGAAATTGTGTTGTTCACGTGATCTTCTCATTGTCTAATTAATGGAATACACCTTCACTTTATTCATGGGTAGGTTAGGGTAGAAGGCATTGAATAGGCTTGCTTGACTGGGGCATCTCGGTTGAGCGTCGGTCGCACTCCCCATGGTTGGGGCATGACGAAAATTCAACGGGTCGTTGACATTCATCATATCTTTTCAAAAACACATATGCATATAGAGTGGGCCAATAGAAGCCACAACTTAGGACTTTAGCCGCCATTCTCGCCCTACTATGATGACCACCATATGGCGAAGAATGACAAACCCTAAGAATATCACATTCATCTTCCTCCGACACAAACCTATGAATCACCCCATCCGAGCAAATACGGAAAAGGTATGGTTCACCCAATAGTAGTCTTGACAATACCTCTTGAGCTTCTTTCTTTGGTTTGAAGAGAACTCATCCATAATGATATCATTCACAAGAAAATTTGTCAAATTCGAGAACCATGGTACCTCTTTCATTGAGAATGCCAAAAGTTGCTCATCGAGGAAAGAATCATTGATTTCAAGGCCATCAAGTGGCCTTCCCTCCTCCTCCAATCGAGACAAGCAGTACGCCACTTTATTTTTACTTCCCTTATTGTATTGGATGTTAATATCAAACTCTTGAAACAAAAGCACCCATCTCATCAACCGAGCTTTAGATTCCTTTTTTTTCATAAGATAGCAAAGTGCCGCATGATCCATGTGGACAATAACTTTGGAACCCATCAAGTACGGGCGAAACTTCTCAATAGCAAACACAATATCAAGGAGCTCTTTCTACCTAAAAGTATAGTTGACTTGGGCACTAGCCATGGTCTTACTAGCATAGTAAACCGGATGAAAAACTTTATTAATGTGTTGCCCCAATCGCTACATCACTTACATTACACATGAGCTCGAACGAGCAAGCGATGACGTCCAAATCCACTACTAAAAAGTAAATGGACACTGTCGCATGCAATATAATTTACCCAACTATGAGTCAGGGTCGAATCCCACAGAGAACAATATGTAGGCGATTAGGAGTGTAAGAGAATTATCACTTGTTATGCAATTCCAAACACTTAGAATTTGATTGTGAAAATATTATAGCTAAATGCGAAAATGTAAACTAACCTAGAAAGAAAATAAAATGATCAATGGTTACAAGCATGGATGCATAGGGAATTACACTCAAGTAACGATCCAATAAATTTCACGATTTTACAAATATGAGCGAGTTTATGTTAATTAGCCACGGGTAATAATTCTGTATTAGCTTCTTCCGAAGACTAACAAGACTTCCTAATTTAATTATCCCTAAAACAATTAAGAGATTAAGCACACCTGAATATGGCTACCAGTAGTTCAATCCTATCCCTAGGTAGAATCTATAAAATGACGGTTAAAACCTCATGTTCTTGTTAATTAATCTTTTCCAACCCCAAATTATCATTCCCAAAATTAATTCGAAGTTAATGGGCGAGTCCTAGGGTTATATAATCCCTTTGGAAACATTAAATAATAAGAATAATTAAAGAAACAATAACTCACTTCAATATGACCAAAAATTGTTCAATGCAGAACAAGATATTTAATCCACACTTTAAATATGAATATTCCCATAAACAAGATTAAATTGTAGGAAAACTAATACACACTTAAATATTCAATACAAAGCAAGGAAATGAAGAAATGAGCATAACTGAGTAAGAAATTCTCAACCAAAAGCTTCAAATCTTCAAGACCCAAGTGTGTGTGCAAGAACCCTAGCTTCCAAAACTTGTTCTCTCTAGTCTAAGGATTGAAAATAAGCCAAAGATATTTTACAAATGAGCTAGGTCATGTATTTGTTGGCTTGGGGTCAAAATATGAATGCCAAAGCTGCCAGATTTTTGCCCAGATTTTAGGAATCGCGATCGTGTAAACAGGCCTGCTATCGTGTAGAGTAATGCTTCAAAGCATTGCGATCGCAAACCGGATCATGTGTTCGCTTAGAACACCTGAGAACCGCTGACCAGCTTCTTCTTCACGTTCACAGAATTGGCCCTGCGTTCACGATGCATAATTTCTTGGCCTTCTGCCATCGCATGTTAAAGTTCGCGATCGCGAAGAGCACATTCTGGCAGCAGTCTAATTTTCTCAATTTAACACATTTTGACTTGTTTTCTTCCGTATCTTCTCCAAATCATATGATACATGAAATATGCCAATAAATCTCAAAAAATTCCTTAGTTTCTCAACAAAATCATACAAAAGCTCAAGTATTAAGAGGATAAGCTGGTATAATACCAACTTATCAGCAAGCTCCAATTTGGAGATGTAATGATTGGAGTAGTTTCCAAATTGAGCTTCAATTGTTCAAAACCTCTCATACAATCATCACTAAAATGGAACTTGGCATCCTTCTCATGGAGTTTTCAAAAAGGGTTCACCGCCTTAGAGAAATCTTTTAATAAAATCGCCGGTAGAAACCTGCATGGCCTAAGAAACTCCGCACACCCTTCACCTAGGTAGGGGTGGAAGCTTATAAATAACTTTAATCTTCGCTTTGTCCACTTCAATACCATTATTTGAAATCTTATGGCGAAGGACAATGCCTTCCTCAACCATGAAATTACATTTCTCCCAATTGAGTACCAAATTTGTTTTCTCACATCTAGCCAACACTTTGTCCAAATTAGCAAGAAAATTATCTTAATCTCCAACCACCAAAAATTCATCCATGAAGACCTCAAGGTAGTCCTCCATGATGTCCATGAAAATCGCCATCATATACCATTGAAAAGTCACAGGTGTACTGCATAAACCAAAAGGCATTCATTAGAAAGCAAAAGTACCATATGGACATGTAAAAGTGGTTTATCTTGATCTTTTGGAGCAATAAGAATTTTGGTTGTAGCCCGAATACCCATCAATAAAACAATAGCAAGCACGGTCAACCAACCTATCAAACATTTGATCCTTGAAAGGAAGAGGAAAGTGATCCTTCCTTGTGACTTTGTTGAGCTTATGATAATCCACAAAACTCTCCAACTGGTAACCATTATTGTAGGAATCAACTAATTCTTATCATCGGTAATAACCGCCATGCCCCCTTTCTTTGGGACACATTGAACCGGAAAAGTCCATGAACTATCAAAAATGGGGTAGACAAACCCAGCATCCTACCACTTGATAATATTCTTTTTTACCACCTATTGCATAGATTCATTGAGTCTTCTTTGATGTTCAATGGACGGTTTGGCACCATCCTCCAATTTGATCTTGTGCATGAAAAATGCAGTGCTTATACCCCGAATGTCTTCCAAAGTCCACCCAATAGCTTTCTTCCTCTTTTGCAACCCCGCCAATGTGGAATTAACGTGCACATTAGTCAAACAAGAGGAAAGAATAACCGGTAGAGTAGAACAAGGGCCAAGAAATTCTTACCTAAAGTGACAGGGCAATGGTTTTAACTCCAAAGTAGGTGTCTCTTCAATATAAAGCTTTGTAGGAGGAGTCTTCCTATTCTCAAGATCCAAATATAACTTCTGGGGTGCATAGTTGTGAGACCCCATTCCTTGCTAAGAGTTTACACATTCCATTAAACCATCCATCTCATCATCATCAAAGTTGAGCAAAACGGCTTCCAACATATCACAAACATTAATTGTAGCACTTGTGTCATCAATAATGAGATCAGTCACCAATTCGACAAAAGAACACACTCATTTCTATTTGGTTGACGCATAGACTTGCACACATGGAATACCACTTTTTCATCACTAACTCAGAAAGTGAGTACTCTGGCTTCCACATCACAAAGGGCTTTACCCGTGGAAGGAAAGGCCTCCCAAGAATGATAGACACTTCATAGTCAACCTCAAGTATAGAATCACAAAGTATGCTGGAAGGATAAATTTATCAGACCAAAACATCCTGAATCACTCCCAATGGACTCTTCATAGTTCGATCATCCATTTACAACCTCATAGATGTGGGTCTTGGTTTTCCAATCCACGAAGATTTGAACACTGAGTAGGCATCAAATTGATACTCGCCCCAAGATCACAAAGAGCTTTAGTAAAATTGTCACTTCCAATAATACAAGGAATCTTGAAAGAACCGTGATCCTCCAACTTAGGAGCCATGGAATGAACAATTGCACTCACTTGATGATTGACCTTGATAGTTTCAAAATTCATCGACCTCTTCTTGGTCACAAGATCTTTCATAAACTTGGCATAACCGGGCATTGGTTCCAAAGCTTCTAGAAATGGTACATTGATGGAGAGACCTTTCATCATTTGAATAATCTTCTTGAATTGATTTTCACCATTTTTATTAGCGAGTCTTTGAGGATAAGGAGGTGGGGGATTTGGCACGAGTTCATTTTTCGTATACATTGACAGTTTCGGTATGTCAATAATAGGTTCCCTAGACAGGTTCACCTCTTCTTAGGTCTCCTCCACACTATCATCAATACCAATCCGAACCTCATCATGTACTTTAAAATCATTTTGTGGGATTTCCTTCACTTGGATCACTTGGTCATCATCCACAAGTTGCATTTCTTTTGAGGTGGGTGCATTCCCCCTCTTCCACTACTTGTGATAACCGCCAAATAATGCCATGTGTTATTACCACCCTTTGTGTTTACGTGTCACTTGGTAATGTAACCTTAGGACAAGTATTAGGATCTTGAGATATTTTCCCCATTTGAACTTCAATATTACCGATTTATGTGGATGTTCTAAATATGGCCCATTTTATTGTTTGAAGAACTTGAGGGTTTCTTGGTTGTTGGTACATTATCTTTGAAAACCCTAACCTTGATTTGCATGATTATTATTGTTTCCCCAGTTTTCTTGATTGTTGCCTCCCCAATTCCCTTGGTTATTATTGTTGTTATGCCAATTCCCTTGATTGTTAGAACCACAATTTCCTTGGTTGTTTTGAAAATGCTACTGATTTTGATTGGAGCCTTGAAAATTGATCTGTTGCCCTTGGTAATTGTTCACAAATTGGACCTCTTCTTCTTGCCCGTGATAAGAGTCATCTTGGTCATAGCTACAATCATCTTGTACATAATTCTCCACTCGGGGATATAAATTGTTGACCTAACTTCCTTAGGAGCTTGGGTTTGATGAAGTTGGTCCTTAGCAATTTGAGTCATGGTTGTGGTCAGTTTATCAATAGCTTTCCCATGGTCTTGCAATTCTTTATGTAGATGGATCATGTTGGAATAACCTCAGGACCATTGGCTCAGGATTCTAAAGCCGAAGAAGTTTCTGCCATCTCATCTAGAATCTCACATGCCTCTGCATAAGGTGTTTTCAATAAATTTCCTCCGGCCAATTGATTCACCACACATTAATTCATATTATTAATACCACGATAGAAAGTTTATTGGATCATGTTGTCGATCATATCATTATTCAGGCACTCCTTCACCATTGTTCGATATCGCACCCAAATTTTATGAAAATGTTCATTAGTTTCTTGCTTGAAATCCAATATATCATCTTGTAGAGTAGCCATGTGTCCGAGAGAAAATCACTTTGAAATAAACTTTGGAGCCAATTCATCCCAAGTATGGATAGAATTACTAGGCAGGCGTTCCAACCAATCTAAAGTTTTACCCCTTAGTGAGAAGGGAAAAAGCCTTAAATGAAAATCATCTTCCGAAACATTTGATTGTTTGCTCCCCCAACACGTATCAACAAAACCTTTCAAATGCTTCTAGGCGTTTTGACTCGGCGCACCGGTGAAATAACCTCTTTGCTCGAGCAAAGTAAGCATCGCCAATTTGAATGTTTTCTTCCCTAATGCAAGGGGGGACTATGGAACTTGCATAACCTTCATTGGGAAAGATCCGATGTTGCGTCGTTTGTGGTTGTGGTGGTGCAGGAGGTGGGGGAGATCAAGGAACATTGATTGTTGTCCACGGTCTCGGCGGTTTTGCTTTGGATCTTGAGGCATTTTATCAAGTTGCTCCTCTTCGCCATCCACCTCTAACAATGGCACGTTTCCAAGTTCGTTGCTCACTATTTGGAACCTTCCATCACTTCTACAAATTAGCAGCACGAAAGTAAAAGAAGACATTTCAAGAAACAAACTCAAGTATATAGCTAACACCATAAAACTCCCCGGAAACAACTTCAAAAATTGATCACATCCAATTCACACCCAATTAAAGAGTATGAAACGATTTTTACAATTACAAAATCCAACGCAAGTTAGGGTACATTCCACAGTGAGTTTAAGTTGGTGTTAAGGTAAACACTCAAGAAAAAGAATTTGAAATAACCAAATTTAACTTTCAAACAAGTGTGGGTAATTGTTATCTAAATTAACTTCTAAGATATTGAACTAACTAGTAAGCATATAGTGAGTGAAATATTTTTGTTGTTTTTTATCAAATAAGGGAAAATCCTAGGGTTGTAACCTTCACCTAGGTGCAAACCTAATGGGTAGAGTAAATCTATATTTGTTTGGTAGATCGGGGTGTGGCCAAATTTGATTTCTCAATCTCTCTAGATCAAAGAGTGATTATGCCCAAGTTGGATTTCTCAAGACCAAATGGGTAGCAATATAAAAAACTGATATGAGTACAAGTAGGATTATCCATATCACTATTTCAAATATTTAATCAAACTAATCAAGACTTAAACTAGTTGAATTTCTTATTAGCCAAGTTTTCCTAGACTAGGTTCCTCTTTCTCAAGTAAGAACTAAGTCAAATAGGCATGAATCAATGTTTGTAACCATTAATTCAAGATATAAATCATAAACAAGGCTAAACAAGATACACCCAATCAATAATAAGCATTAATATTGAATACCCATAAGTTTTACACACTAGAGTTAGGTAACAACCCTAGATAAAATCTAGCTACTCATCATCATAGGCATAGAAAATGAAAAGAAGAAGTAATTGAATACATAAAACTAAAATTAAAAGGTAAAATTCTTGGGTCTTCTCTAATTGTAGTCATAAATTGCCCAAAATGGCTAAGTCTAACAACTCACAGCTACTACAGCACAAAAGTTGCCCAAAAAATTGTTTCTCATCTATTTATAGTGCTCTAAAATTTGCTGAAAACAATGCCCTTTGGGAGGTTCTGCTGCAGCATAATCTCATATGCGGTCCGCACTTTAGTTTGATGCCCTTGCAGTGCTTGTCAGTTAAAGATATTCTACGGCCATTCATTAACTTCTGCGACCGCACAATTTGGCTGCAGACTGCGCTTCAAGGAGGCTCCAAACTTTCTCTTTTGCATCTTCTCTGATCTCTCAACCTTTTCAGTGCGAGCTTTAAATGCGACCGCACATTTTGGTGTGCATATCGCACTCCTTCAAGGATCCTTTGAAGCTTCAAGGCTTAATCTGTAGTCGCATTTTAATTTATGCGGGCCGCGTAAAATCTTTTGATTTCTCCTCTTTGAGTTAGATTTCTTCATTGAGCTCATGTCTTGTAGCATACCTACAATTCACACATTTTCGCTAGATTCAAAAATAAAAATCACTACTTTCTGACTAAAAACTAAAGAAAGAAGGTACTAATAAGTGGTTAACATTCAAACTTATCAATAGGGAGGCAGAGACCATAAGGAGTCTTGCTTATATTTCGGTTGGAGATAGACTGTTAGAATTGGATGTTCAGGCTATGGCTAATCAATTTGTGAGGTTGGATGTTTTGGAGCCTAGTCGGGTTCTTGATTTTGTTTCTTGGTTTTCTCTGTATGAGTGGGTCAGTATGATGATCCCCACTTTCTTGTCCTTAAGGACACGGTGCATCATGGTGATACCAAGGAGGTTTCTATTGGAGATGATGGGGTGTTGAGGATGCAGGGACGAATTTGTGTGCCCAATGTTGATGGGTTGTGTGAGTGGATTCTTGAGGAGGCTCACAATTCCCGGTATTCCATTCAGCTGGGCTCCGCAAAGATGTACCATGATTTGAGGCAACTCTACTGGTGGAGAAAAATTAAGAAAGATACAGTGGAGCATGTGGCTCGGTGTTTGAATTGTAAGCAGGTGAAGTACGAGCATCACAAACCGGGTGGTTTGCTTTAGAGACTTGACATTCCAGAGTAGAGAGGGATCGTATCACGATGGATTTTTTAGTTGGACTTCCACACACCTTGAGAAAATTTGACGCAGTGTGGGTTGTTATGGACAGACTAACCAAGTCTGCACACTTCATTTCGGATGTGAGTACCCACTCTTCAAAGTAGTTAATCAGATCTATATTCGTATTGTTCGTCTTCATGGTGTGCCAGTGTCTATTATCTTCGATTGAGGCATTAGTTCATATCACATTTTCGGAGAGACGTGCAATGTGATTTAGGCACACAGGCCGAGCCGATCATGGCATTTCATCCTAGATGGATAGGCAGTCCAAGCACACCATTCAGATCTTAGAGGACGGGCTACGTGTCCGTGTTATAGATTTTGTCGGTTCATGGGATCATTTCCTACCGCTCACAGAGTGTGCCTACAACAACAGCTACTAATCGAGTATTCATATGTCTCTTTATGAGGCCTTATATGGGAGGCAGTGTCGTTCTTTAGTTGGTTGGTTTGAGACAGGGGAGGCTAGGTCGTAGGGCACTGATTTGGTTCAGGATGCTGTCATGCCCCAACCTCGGGGAGTGCGACCGACACTCATCCGAGTGAACCTGGCTGAGAAAGCCTATTAGACACTTTCTACCCAACTCACTATGATAAAAAGGAGGCGTATTTTCATTAATTAAACAATGGAAAAATCATGCAAACATTATTAATTCATTTCAAACTTACTACATCATTGTTAAATTGAGACAATTATTAGCATTGATACGACATTTTTCACCATACCACTGTACTTTTATACGGAGTCCGATCATGACCTGATCGGCTAGGTTATCTCATTGGATACATTCTCCACAACCTCAATTCCCGTTTCAATTTCGGTTTCATTTTCCAGCACAATACCACCATGTGTGTGGCATGGCATCCGATCACAGCCCGATCGGCTAGGCCGTCTTACTCAAGACATTACAATTTTCCATCAACCATCTCATTTCATATTTTCCTCACATATTTCAATTTCTTCGGCACTTGTGACCACAATCGTTACATCACACTTTCCACTTTGCCACATTTCATAATTCGAGTTCTTTTCCCACATTTCACATTATTATCATTTTCGTCAAATAAGCCTTTCAATTCAAGATATTAAGTACACGCGGGAGATATTATGAATTGTGGTCATATAGAGGCTTCCACATACTTTGGCATAACAATCTTTATTCAACTCGACTTGAAATCTAGGCATTTTAACACATATTCCATATCTTTAACACTTACTCAAGTGACAAGATAGCGTAACGGGAGCATTGAAATACATATTGCACATAAATTCTTACAACACAAGCACATTTGGAATAGCATTTTCTACATCAATCAATGTTGGAACTTACACCAATTTCATGGACACCAAAGGGGTTCAATTTCTAAGAAGATAGGGTTTTAGGCATACATACCTCAATAGAGCTTTCCCTATGTTTTACAATAAATTCCGGAACCCTTAGCACCTTCAATTTATTTTAGGAATGTCACAAGTTAATTCAAGAATTGATAAATACTTTAGCCCATTTGAGCATATTATCCAGCACTAGGTGTGCATTATGCTTTTAAGACCTTTTTGTGAAAGAATCTATCAACCCACACCCCATCCTTTACCTATTTTAGCTCACATTCTTTCACCACCCATGCATGAAAACCAAAAAACTCTCAAGCCCATGAACTGTCTTGCTAATTACCAATTTAAGTAGAATTTCTGAAATTATGAGTTGGGCATAGATTCTTACCTTTAAGGAGAAGACTTATTGAACTTTACTTGACAATATTCAAGGTTTTATGCAAGAATTGAGGAATAATTAGATGGAGATCAATCTCTCCCTCTAATGCATCAGAAATATCCTCAAAATGAACCTTAACATATGTTTTAATGACAAGGGATCGAGTTTAAAATTTAGAACTTTTGAGCCCCAACACGGATTTGCGGTCGCATAACTGTCCGCAAAATGACCGCAAAAGTGTCCCTCAGGGGCTTGAATTTTCTACCCCGGTCTGCGACCAATATGCGTTCCGTAGACATTTTCTGCGGTCGCATAATGCACCACAGAACCTCCCTTCAAAAAATTCCAAGGATGATTATACGACCAGAATGCGGCTCGCGAAATGGTTATGCGGTTGCATAATTGGCCGTGAAACTGACTTCAAAATTGGCCAAAAATACTGCCTCACTCTTCGGCCAAAATACGGTCCACAGACTGATTATGCAGCCGCAAGATGGGCCACAGAAACGCACTCTTCTGCTAAACATTTTCCTTTAACTCAGTAGCGAACTATTCAATCCAACAAGTCCGAACCGCGACGAGCTTTCTACCTTTATAACACATAAGTCTAACTTGGGACCACAAAATTTTAGGTTTTAAGGTAAAACTTTTATGGGGCCTTACAGATGCCTTGGATAAAGTCAAGTTGATTCAGGATTGGCTTCGTACATCATGGTCCAGGCAGAAGAGTTAAGCTGATCGAAGGG
The DNA here is from genome assembly GCA_005239505.1 of Nicotiana paniculata. Classification (NCBI taxonomy): domain Eukaryota; kingdom Viridiplantae; phylum Streptophyta; class Magnoliopsida; order Solanales; family Solanaceae; genus Nicotiana; species Nicotiana paniculata. Next base: position 7,032 of record MDKI01138599.1, on the reverse strand, counting down.
CTCGTGATCTAACATTTATGTTGGAAGAGAGGGTTTTGCTTAGAGTTTAACCCATGAAGGGTGTGATCAGTTTCGAGAAGAAGGGCAAGTTGATCCCTAGGTACGTTGGTCCTTTTGAGATCCTTGAGAGAGTACATAAGGTGGCCTACAGACTTGCACTTCCACCCAGCTTATCAAGAGTTCACATATTTCATGTTTCCATGCTCAGAAAGTATTTTGTTGATCCGTCTCATGTATTAGATTACAGCTCAATCCAATTGGACAAGGATTTAACTTATGTTGAGGAGTCGGTGGCTATCTTGGTCAGGGAGGGTCAAAAGTTGAGGTCAAAGAACATTGCTTCAGTGAAGCTTCAATGGAGAGGTCAACCGTCCGAGGATACGACTTGGGAGACCGAGCATGATATGCGTAGTCGTTATCCTCACCTTTTCGCACTTCAGGTATGTCTCTATACTAGTTTGAGGAAGAAATAATACCAATTGTGGCCTTATTAGAAACATATAACCAAAAGGGGACACCTTTATATTAACTGAACAAGTGATACAAAATTCTTAGGTGACGGTTTCATAAAGAGGATTACACAACTATTCAAACAAGTGAGTATACTTCTTCTTCATCTCTTCCTCGGCCTCCCAGGTAGCCTCTTCAATTGGTTTCGCCATAACACTTTCACGGAGGTAATTTCTTTATTTCTCAACTTCCGGACTTGCCAATCAAGAACGGCCACTGCAAGTTCTTCATATGACAGTTCTTTATTAACCTCAATGGTCTCAATTGGCACAATAGCTTATGGATCTCCCACTACCTTCTTCAACATAGACACATGGAATACCGGGTGTACCAATGACATCTCGGGTGGTAGCTCAAGCTTGTATGCCACCTGACCGATCATTTTAATGATTCTATACGGCCTGACATACCTCAAACTCAATTTCCCTTTCTTTCCAAACTGCATAATACCCTCCATGGAGGAAATCTTCAAGAATACCCAATTATCTCTTTGAACTCCAAATCTCTGTTGCGGACATCCGAATAGGACTTTTGGCGAATCTGAGCAGTTTTCATCCGCTCCTTGATGATCTTAACTTTTTCCATAGCTTGATGCAAGAGGTCTGGTCCTATTAATTCAGCTTCCCCAATCTTGAACCACCAAACGGGAGATCTACACCTCCTACCATATAATGCCTCAAATAGTGCCATCTGAATACTAGCATGGAAGCTGTTATTATAAGCAAACTCGATGAGTGGAAAATGATCATCCCAGCTACCTTTGAAATCAAGAACACAGGCACGCAACATGTCCTCAAACGTCTGAATAGTCGCTCTGCTTGCCCGTCGATCTATGGATGGAATGTTGTGCTAAGGTTTACCTGCGTGCCCAAACCTTGTTGAAATTTCTTCCAAAAGTTAGCCATGAACTGCGCTCCCCGATCTGAAATGATAGAAACTGGAGTGCCATGCAACCTGACTATTTCCTTGATATAAAGCTGGGCATACTGTTCCGCTGTGTCGGTAGATTTAACTGGCAAGAAGTGTTCTGATTTCGTGAGTCGATCCACGATTACCCAAATCGGGTCAAACTTGCGCGGAGTGCGCGGTAACCCTACCACAAAATCCATATTGATCATTTCCCATTTCCACATTGGAATTTCTATGCTTTGTGCCAACCCACCAGGACGTTGATGCTCGGCCTTCACTTGTTGACAATTCAGACACCTTGCCACAAAGTCCGCCACATTCATTTTCATGTCATTCCACCAATAGACCTCCTTAAGATCATGATACATTTTTGTAGAACCTGGGTGCACGAAGTACCTCGAAGTGTAAGTTTTCGCTATGATTCTTTCCCGAAGACCATCAATATCTGGAACACATAGTCGCCCTTGGTATGGGAGTCCTCCTCAGGATTTGCACCCGTGAATACTGGAGGATCTAGCTGAAGAAATTTGTTTACCCTAGAACTAGCAGAATCCCCTTGCTGGCTAGAAGAGTTGGGTGACACATTTGATCTCTGGGCTTTGGAAGCCAATATCTGGGCCAACATCTGTGTGGCTTCCCTAAGGTCCTTAGTAGTAACACTAGGACCAGAAACTGGGGCTGGAGGTGGAACCGGAATATCGATGGAGGGATCATTGCACCCTCGGTAGATGTAGGGACGGTGCAGTTCGTTTCGGTATAGAAAAATCAGGCAGGGTAATAGTTGGGGGATTATCCCCTCTCGCACCATCAAGTAGAGGATCAATAGCCACTCTTGGGTGGCATTGGCTTCTTGGCCAGTTCTTGCTTTCTTCTTAGGTTCCATTTACTGAAAATTAGAACAATGCACGAGTTAGAGGAGAACAACCTCACATTCAGCTATATTGCACGATATAGATCAACAAAGAAGGATATTATTTCTAAATGTCCAAGTAGCCCCCTAATTATAGATATGGTCGAATCCACACACCAATAAGAAGGGCTCTACCAGATATGGATCTGAGACGTCCTAGGACACTTTAAAACCTTAGGCTCTGATACCAAGTTTGTCACGCCCCAACCTCGGAGAGCGCGACCGGTGCTCATCCGAGTGAACCCGGCTGAGCAAGCCTATTAGACACTTTCTACCCAACTCACTATGATCAAAAGGAGGCGTATTTTCATTAATTAAACAATGGGGAAACCATGCAAACATTATTAATTCATTTCAAACTTACTACATCATTGTTAGATCTCCAAAATACATACATATTACGGTTTAGTGGGACAAGAGTCCAAAACACAACATAATTCGTTGACCTTTCTAATACACATATACAACGCACATAATGTCTATGGAGCCTCTAAATAGATACAAAAGAGTACTACAAAAATACCGGCAACAAGGCCCCGACTATACCTTTAGTATAATACATAGGGAACAAAATATGTACGACCCCAGAAAGAAATGAGGCTCACCAAGACTGCAGGGAGGAGTATACCGCTAATACTGGTTGGTACCTCCTATAGTGGAACCACCTGTATCAATTGAAGATACAGCACCCCTGGAAAAAAGGGACATTAGTGCCATCGAATAGCACTAGCATGTATAACTAAACATCATCTCATTAGGAAGAACAATAATACAAGAAGAAATAATCATGAAATCAATGGAAACCTTATACAACACCACATCATCAAATTAAGGATCACATAAGCTTTCAAGTGAATCTTCCATAACTTTAAATTGGGACATTATTAGAATTGATACCTCATTGTTCACCATACCACCATACTTTTATACGGAGTCCGATCACGACCCGATCGGCTAGGTCATCTCATTGGAGACATTCTCCACAATCTCACTTCCCGTTTCAATTTCGGTTTTATTTTTTAGCACAATACCACCATGTGTGTGGCATGGCATCCGATCACGGCCCGATCGGCTAGGCCGTCTCACTCAAGACATTACCATTTTCCATCAACCATCTCATTTCATATTTTCCTCACATATTTCAATTTCTTCGGAACTTGTGACCACAATCGTTATATCGCACTTGGCACTTGGACGCATTTCATAATTCGAGTTATTTTCCCACATTTCATATTATTATCATTTTCATCAAACAAGCCTTTCAATTCAAGATATTAAGTGCACACGGGAGATATTATGAATCGTGGGCTTATAGAGGCTTCCACATACTTTGGCATAACAATCTTTATTCAACTCGACTTGAAATCTAGGCCTTTTAACACATATTCCATATATTTAACACATCCTCAAGTGATAAGATAGTGTAATGGAAGCATTGAAATACATATTACACATAAAGTTTTACAACACAAGCACATTTAGAATAGCATTTTCTACATCAATCAATGTTGGAACTTACACCAGTTGCATGGACACCAAGTGGGTTCAATTTCTAAGAAGTTTGGGTTTTATCCATACATACCTCAATAGAGATTTACTTACGTTCTATAATAAATTACGGAACCTTTAGCACCTTCTATTTATTTTAGGAATGTCAAAAGTTAATTCAAGAATTGATCAATACTCTAACCCATTTGAGCACAATATCCAGCACTAGGTGTGCATTATGTTTTTAAGACCTTTTTTGTGAAAGATTCTATCAACCCACACCCCATCCTTTACCATTTTTAGCTCACATTATTCCTACGTTCTTTCACCACCCATGCATGCAAAACAAACAACTCTCAATCCCATGAACTATCTTGCTAATTACCCATTTTAATAGAATTTTTGAAATTATGAGTTGGGGCATAGATTCTTACCTTTAAGGAGAAGACTTAGTAAAATTTACTTGACAATACTTAAAGTTTTATGCAAGAAATTAGTAATAATTAGATGGAGATCATTCTCTCACTCTAGGACTCTTTCTCTCAATCTAAAGCATCAGAAATATCCTCAAAATGAACCATAACATATGTTTTGACAACATGGGATTGGATTTAAAATTTAGAAATTTGGAGCCCCGACACGGATCTGCTGTCGTGTATGGCTATGCGGTCCTCAAAATGACCGCAAAAGTGGCCCTCAGGGGCTTAAATTTTCTGCCCCGGTCTGCGACTAATATTCAATCCGCTGACCTGTTCTGCGGTCGCATAATGCACCGTAGAACCTTCCTTCACAAAAGTCCAAGGACGATTATGCAACCAGAATGCGGCTCACGAAACGGTTATGCAGTCGCATAATTGGCCAAGAAACTGACCTCAAAATTGCCCAAATACTGCCTCACTCTGCGGCAAAAATGTGGCCCGCAGACTGATTATGCGTCCGCATAATGGGCTGTAAAAATGCACTCTTTTGCAAAACATTTTCCTTTAACTCAGTGGCGTACTGTTCAATCAAAAAAGTCCGAATCGCGGCGAGCTTTCTACCTTTATAACACATAGATCTAACTTGGCACCACAAAATTCCGGGTTTTAGGTAAAAAATTTACGTGGCCTTACAGATGCCTTGGAGAAAGTCAAGTTGATTCAGGATCGGCTTCGTACAACACAGTCCAGTCAGAAGAGTTATGTTGATCGGGGGCTCGATCTAACATTTATGTTGGAAGAGAGGGTTTTGCTTAGAGTTTCACCCAAGAAGGGTGTGATCAGGTTCGAGAAGAAGGGCAAGTTGATCCCTAGGTATGTTGGTCCTTTTGAGATCCTTGAGAGAGTACGTAAGGTGGCCTACACACTTGCACTGCCACCCAACTTATCGAAAGTTCACATATTTCATGTTTCCATTCTCCTAAAGTATTTTGTTGATCCGTCTCATGTATTAGACTTCAGCTCAGTCCAATTGGACAAGGATTTGATTTATGTTGAGGAGTCGGTGGCTATCTTGGACAGGGAGGGTCAAAAGTTGAGGTCAAAGAACATTGCTTCAGTGAAGCTTCGATGGAGAGGTTAACCGGCTGAGGAGATGACTTGGGAGACCGAGTATGATATGCCTAGTCACTATCCTCACCTTTTCGGCACTTCAGGTATGTCTCTATACTAGTTCGAGGATGAATGTTTGTTTAAGAAGGGGAGAAAATAACGACCCCGACCGGTCATTTTGTATATTGTTGCCCCATTCCCCTATTTATTTCCTCTTCTATGTTCATTTGTGGTTATGTGACTTTCTAGGGTGGTTGTATTGGTTTCGAGAAAGTTTCAAATTGAATTAGGTCACTTAGTCCTAAGGTTGGAAACTTAAGTTGAAAGAGTTGACCTGAGTTTGACTTTTGTGTAGACGACCACGAAATGTAGTTTTGATGGTTCCAATAGCTTCGTATGGTGATTTTGAGAGGTTTAACCAAGAGTTGACTTTATTAATATTGGGCTTAGATTGTGATTTCGAGAGTTGGTATATATCTGTTGTGTCATTTGGGAATTTTATACAAAATTTGAGGTCTTTTGGAGTTGTTTAGGCTTGTTCGGCGCAAGTTTTGAATTTGAAAATGTTCATTAGTTCATTAGGCTTGAATTGAGGTGTGATTCATAGTACTGATGTTTTTTAGTGTGCTTTAAGGCCTCGAACAGGTTCGTGTTATGTTTAGGGATTGGTTAGTGTGTTTGGGCGGGGTCCTAGAGGCCTCGGGTGTGCTTTGGATAGGCTATTCCACCTTGTTTTTTGACTACTGATGTTCTTCGGTCTGATTTTCGATGTGCGTGAAGCAGCCAAGTGATGGGAAGAGCTTAGCCTACGCATTCGCAAGGTCCAAGATGCGTCCGCAAAGTCTTGGATGTTTTCTTCCTTGCGTTCGTGATATGGGAACGCGAACGCGAAGGCGTTTTTCTGGGCAAATTATTTTAATCTTCGCGAACGCGATGAGGGTCTTCCATTCACGATGTATAACAAATGGGCAAACTATATAGTACTTAATTTCGAGGGTTTGAATTATTATATCATATTTTGAATTAGAAAGCTCATTTTTTGGCGATTTTGGAGGGTATTTTCATGATTTAGATCGGCGTAAGTGTGTTTGACTCAAATTTGTCCATTTTTCGTGATTCCATATTTTTTTTTTATAATTTAATTGGTGATTTGAATTGTAGAAATTGGAGATTTTTGTAAAAACTTTTGTAATAACATAAGTTTAGAATCTGAAGGTCAATTTGAGGTCAAAATTGGATGATTTTGGTATGGTTGGACTCGTATTGGAATGGGTGTTTAGAATGTGTGAGTTTGTCTGGGTTTTGAGGTGTGAGATAGGGATTGACATTTTAATTTTTATTAAAGATCGAATCTTTATTATCTGTAATTTCTTCCTATGTCTTTTATTTATTATATTAAGTGTCACACCTCCTTTTTCACCGGTAAGGGTAATAAGGGAGTTTTTCCACTTTAAGTGACATTATTCGATTTTGGGATTTATTTATTTGTTTTCAGAGTCGCCACCCAGATTTTTTACGGTGTTCCAGGAAACCATTTATTTATTAAAAATCCCAAACCGAGGAATTTTGACTCTGTTTAAATTGTCTGCGAACCAGAAATCCGGGTAAAAAATTCTGTTAACACGGGAGAAGGTGTTAGGCATTCCCGAGTTCCGTGGTTCTAGCACGGTCGCTTAATGATTAAAC